>PVKM010021773.1:0-22322 GCA_004027735.1 Carollia perspicillata | reverse complement strand
CTGCTGCTGCCGCCGCCGATTGAATTTACGTTGGGCTTTACGGTTTCAAAGGCTCTTCTACATACACCATTTCGCTAGATTTTTGTCATGGCAGTGTCTGTTATAGTCAGGGCAAATCTTGCTCCTCCTGCTTTACAGGTGAAAAAAGCAAAAGTCACGTGGGCACAAAGCAGTTAAAGGGACTCAAGAGAATTGTTCATTTGTGCTCTCGTTTCCTGTGTTTCTTTGTTCTCTCCCCGCCTTCCTTTTCCACCTCCCCCCCCACACACACACACACACCAGATCATCTGTACTCTTCCACCTCTATTCTGGAAAAGCACTTGTTCTGTACCCCTCATCCTCACTTCCATGTGACGGGGCATCCATGACAGTAATGTCCCTGGCTTCTCTCCACCCCTCCCCCTTTTAAAAAACGTATCTAATTGATCAGCTTGAGAGCAGGGACTGGTCATGCACAGACCAGCCCTCTCCTCTCTGTTGGTCCTTTGGAGGTGCGTTCCCCGTAGGGAGTACCTGCCCGCTGCAGCTGCCCGCACACCGCCTGCAGACGGGCCTCCACTGGACAGGCCCAGCCTGTCGGGTGCAGTCTGGGGCTGGAGTGGGGAGGGCACATCTGATGATAGTACTGAGCCTCGGAAGAGAGCCTGCTGCTTACAGAAATACACATTTTTCATATTATCTTCAAAAGGTGATGTTTTAGCCTCATGTTTAACTCTTTTGTCTTCAGCCTGTTTGTTCAGAACTCAGACAAAGAAAAGAGGTACTAAAGTATTGGGCCTCCTCCGAGATTCCAACAATGTTTACATATCAGAAACTTAAGAAAAAAAGACTAGTGGGAATTATAATATTGGCGGCATTTTGAGATCTTTAGATACAGAATATATTCTATGTCATTTTGACTTAAAAGGCCCATGTGATACTGTGACCTTGGGGCTGTTTTCAGCACCGGGTCGAAGGCTCTTATCTAAAGGTTGGTAGTCCCCTTTTCCAGACTAGGGGTGCTGGCAGGCAGAATGGACTCCCGGACATCTACCTGTTCCTTCTTTCGTAGCAGCCACTTCGTGGTTCCTTTATGCAGTTAAATCTTCTTCCACATTAAGTTCAATATTAGGGTAGCATTCTGCTGCTGAAACTTTGAATACTCTTGATGAAATAAATATAAAAACACCAACTCTGTGGAAAATCCAAAGTCTGTACAAGCCTTTCTCTTTTACCTTGATGTCCAGTATATACATTTTTGCTAGAGGTTACTTCTTCATTATGTTTTTATTGTAACTGTTCTAATGACAAAACTAGAAATAGCCATTTAGTTATTCCGAAAACCATTTGTGGGACATCTGCTCTAAGAAGGATGGTGTCGGAATAGAGTGGTGAGTCCCCTGGGGTAGTGCTTGCCCTCACAGGAGCTTTCAGCCTTGTAGAATTAGACAGTAGTAGTCCAACATGCCATGCCACAGGCCAGGCAGGGCTCTGGAAGAAATCTCCTAATACAGGTAATGACGCTTGGCCATGGTGGGGATGTCAGGGAGGGCTTCTCTGAGAAAGTGGTGGTTGAAATCAGGGATAGGGAGAAATTGGAAATGTGTGATTCAAGAACTAAATTTAACATGTTGGAAAAGGATGAAATTGTAAGATGTGTGGGACTGATGGAGTAGGACAGACAACACGCAAACAATTAGAGGAGCCGTGAGAACTCTGAGTATTTGTGCACAGGTGTACTTGGTGTAAAAGTAAGCCAAGAAGAGTATCCAAGGATCTCAGCACAGGTGGTGTTTACACACGTGAGCAATCAAAGAAGTGTCTATGACCAACTAACATGTCCAGAATTCGAGAACAAGGTATCAGAGAAAGATTAGCAAGAACGAGAGTGAAGCTGGGTCTTCAGCCTGGGGTACTGGGCACCTTATCAAAACAGCCACTTAAGTTCAAGGGAACAGGGAAGGGACTAAGTAGGACACAGAGGCCAGGTGCAAGGTCAGAGCTGCAGTGGCAGCAAGGGGATCTCACTGCTCAGTCCCTCAAATTTTCAACCAGATCGCCACAATTCTTGAGACAGATAAGACTGATACAAAGCATAACATTAAAACTTTAAGTGACAGAGTTCAGGTAGAAGAAGGCTGTGGGGAAGGGAATCTGTGAAACACACTGGCATCAGGAGGAATTCCGATTCCTTTGTAAGTAACTCACATGAAATAGTCACTTCAAAGGTAAGCGTCACCAGTCTGTTGTCTAAATTTCAGTGCCTTCCAAAAGTGTTCCTGTTAACTAAGACCAGAGGAGAACAAGAGACCTTTCTGGAATCAAATATTATCCAGGAAGATTATGATTCAAACATAAATCTTTATAGGTTCCTAGTGAGATGAAGTTAAAAGTGAAGGCAGTATTTTAATTATGACTAGGGTATTAGTTAATTTCTAAAAGAATGTAAAAACTCAGATTTATAATTTTATTGCTTTTGAAGACTCAGTAGTAGTATTCTAATTCTGCTAATTTCCTGAAGTGTATGTTGGATGATTTTGTACCTACAAGATCTTCTGTGAAAAAGATTCTGTGATTTTGGAGATGCTACATATTCTCTTCTACCCCACCCCTCCCTACTCCTCAGCCTCTCATCATCCAAGTCTGTTACAGCCTCTTACAAGTCCTCACATTTAGACTTTAGCTTTGTTTAACTCAATATTTCTCATTTTTGCCCACCAAACCCATTATTTCACTGCCCAATACGTCTTTGTATCCAGGTATTCCAAGACACACACAGTGAAAAACATTGAATCCCAAATATGTTCTCAGTGATTTTCTTTTTAGCATGGATGAGGTACCTAATATGGGCATTTTTGTACATATTTTACTTTTTATGTTAAATTTTATTTATCGTAAATACAAAGGTGGTAGAACAGTATCTCTGTTAATAGAAGAAGAAACTGAGGCCTTCTAATTTGTATTAACGCAAGGTTACCTGTATTTTACATGATGTTTAACAATGTTTGATCGTTTTGCTTTTGGTTGGGAATATTGTGCCTGGAAAGGGAAGGTATTTTCAATAGTCAATAAGACCTACTTGGATACATACATAAAAGCTCTTGCTGAAACTTTTGTTTCACTTTACTAAACCATTTACATTTTCAGGGAGAGGAAAGCTTCACAGAGCATCTTACAAAAATATCTAGGATTGCCACAATGAATTATTTCATTTCAAATCTTTAGGGGCCCTAGAGCTTGTTTGCAGAGCTGAGTGGAGTGTCCTTCCCTTTGAAAAATGTAACAGCCTGAGCCCCAGAGATTCAGGTCTTCATGGCCTCTGCCCTCCTCCTGGGGGACGGACATGGACTGGACTCCACAGGTTTTCCTGGTTGGACTAGGTTGCTTAACAAATTCTTAGGAAAATTTCCCCCTTTTATCCTCTTTTAAGATATTTTATAATCAGCTTGCAAAGTCTACTAATTTTTTGAACTTTTAACAAGGCAGTGAAGTTTCTGCAGATTCAATAGAAGTACTACCATATTTTGAAGAACATTTAAACTGAGGATAAACACGAAACCATGCTTTACAAAATATGGCCTCTGTGATAGAGTGTATTAGAAAGAGGTCCGATATAGTTGTATAACTTTGTAAATATGAGCATTGGTGAGATCACAAACCGTTACAAAATATGTATTTGGGTACTTTTTTCTGCTAATTAAAATATAAAAGAAGGCTGATCAGTTATCAAAGCTAAATGTAGAGAAATCTGTCATTTTAATAAGAGAGTTCTCTGTAGAGTTTGATTTAGTTGGATTGTTTGGCTTACGTTTAACTATGTATAACTAGTTTTCATAGAACTACTTATATGGTTTCCCCAGTTCCATTTTGCTTCTAGGTGACACTGGTTGCCCCTGGCTTTAGAGCACTGCCTTTAAGAAGGATCACGTAGTTCTCCATGTCTTCTCTGGGGGGATGGGGTTTGATGGCCTTCTCATCTTGCGGCGTGCCTCTATTCATATTCTAGACTGTACAGTGGCGAGACAGTTTTTAAAAGATGGCTTTTATACCTTAGACTGTTAAATTAGTCTGATAATGCTCACCTGAGCTGATACTTAACTCAGACTACACTAGCAGAAGATGGGACTCAGGAAAAGATGGATGACAGTTTTTATATTATCTATTCTGCAAAGTGTGACTCAGAAAATGAGTGAAGAACTCTGTATTTTACTGGTTTGCTTTTATAAATCTCCTGTTTATATAGCACAGACATTTTAATGCCTTGCTCTACAATAGGAATTTCTGGGTTTTCTTCATTTGTATATTCTCTCAAATGTTACATAATTTTGTTTGGTGGTGTTCCTGTCCTTGCCTCCCCACCTCTGTATTCTTTCCCATAAGAATCCAGGAAGTATAAAAAGCCAACTGGAAAGTATTTAATTCTAAGTTTCCTAATGCCCAGGTCACACTGTTGTCTTGAATCAGTTTCTTTTTCTCATCCTTAGCTGAAAGCAAAACCAAAAAAAACCCCACAAAAAACCTTAATCTTATGGGGTTAAATAAAAGAAAGCATGTGGTGAAAGGAAGAGTCCTTTTATGCAAGCAGCAGCGAAGACTGCAAGTGCCTGAGGGCATTTGGTCCCTATTGGTTTTCACATCAAATGCAGTGGTGCCCACAGATAGCCTGTATTGTTGTCAGTTAAATGGGATCATGAGTGTCTGAAAGGTGTTTGAGAATGAACCAAAAATCATTTTCACAAGTGGATGATTACTTCTGCCACATGTTAACCGAACTCTATCAGAATGGCCCGGATTTTTGAGCCTGCATTAATTGCTCTTTCAACCTTGACTGAGGTTTCTCTTTAAGAAAGCCCTTTCCATGGCTAAACTACTCTATATATTGATTTTTTTTCTGTATTTTCCCTTGAAAAATAAAGGCTTGTAGAAGAAAAGGCTTTATCATTCAACATGCAGATTGATTGTTCCATTTCTTTGAGTAAAAAGCTAGACTCATAAGTGATCCACCAAAATAGTCCTTTTTTTTCCAAACACTGAATAATTCCCATATTCTGTGTACAATTATGTTTTTCAAATATTCATTAGTGATGAGTTTTCATCATAAAGTAAAACCATGAACTCTCACAGCATGCACTTGGTACAAATACATTGTCATATTCTCTCTTCTATTAGAAGTGTACACTGCCACTCTAATTGAAACTAAATGACAATATTTAGTGATACACTTGGAGAATTTTGGTGTTGAAGTATTCTTTGAACAATCTCCAAGTTAGAAAGGTTTTAAAAAATGCTTTTAAAGTGTTTGGATAAATGACATTTATTTTATGTTACCATTTTATACTTCAAATATGGCATAGAGAATATTAGCTGTTTCCTTACTAGAATAACAGGATATATTTTAGTTCAGATATATTGTGTTAAAGATGAGTTAAATTTCAATTTTTAAAACTAAGTAGAAAATGAGTTCTTAAAATTTCATTAACTTTTGTGATTATATATATTAGTAGATATTATATAGTATGTATAGAAAAATTACTTAATTTATTATTAAAAATTCTGAGTTTTTTTATTTAAGGTAAGACATATCACAGCATGTTATATGTGAATCTATTCTTTAAAAATATTTTAAAAGAGGTACTGTGTATAAAGAGCATTCAAAATGATTTTATAGCCCTGGCCATGCAGCTTATTTGATTGGAATGTCGTTTGGATGCCAAGGTGGTGGATTCAATTCCCAGTCAGAGCACATACAGGAGTCAACCAATGAGTGCATAAGTGGGTGAACAACAAATCGGTGTTTCTCTTTCTCTTTCTATTGAAGAGTTAACAAAAATAAGCAAAGTAATTTCTCTGATTGTCTTAGTTTTGCTGGAGTTTTTTCTTTTTTAAAAAGATTTTATTTACTTACTTTTAGACAGAAGGGAAGGGACGGAGAAAGAGAGGGAGAGAAATATCAGTGCGTGGTTGCCTTGTGCACACCCCTGACTGGGGACCTGGCCTGCAACCCACGCATGTGCCCTGACTGGGAATCAATCTGATGCCCCGTTGGTTCATGGGCCAGCACTCAATCCACTGAGCTACACCAGCCAGGGCTAAAGTTTATTTTTAGCACACGTTATTTTAATCAATCTGTTGTTGAGATCATCTCTTTAGAATAATACATAATTGTAAGGATCAACCTATATCTAAAAAGTTTTTATTCCTTTGTTGGCACATTCTGATGGATTTCATAAAGACTATGCTTTTGTTTTTCTACAAATGAAAACTTTTTGAAGTATGGTGTATGTTCCAGTTGACTTTTAACAGATAAATCTTTTAAGGATCATGCTGATGCCACAAAGACTGTACAGTTTTTAGTGTAAGTGTTGAGCTACTCTAATGATCATATATAACTATTGACAGAGAAGATGAAAAAAATTTTTCTGTTTTCCTTGTTTTGATAGTAACTGTATTGACTTGAAATTTGGTCATACCAAAATTCTTTTGTTTTCTCTTTTTTCCCCTCTTCTCCTTACTTTTTCCCCCTAAAAACATAGTGCAGGATCTATTTATTCACATATTTCAAATATATAATGAAAACTTAAAATTCGACTTCTCATGTCTTTGATACTTGAAAATAGGGCATGACCTAGCAATAGGTAGGAAGGCTAAAGAAATAGTCTCAGGCTAATGAAACATTGATACACATTTAGTTGGTTTTGTGCCTTGTTTCTTAGCAATGATTCCTATGTTTTTTGGAGGAAGTAGTACTCTCCATTAGAAACAACCCTATAAAGAGGGATTAATACTTTAAAGTTATTGCTGTGTTTATACTGCTTTATAAAGCCAAATGCTTTAAGGCTTTACTTTTCTGTGTTAAATCTGAGCTTTGTGCCAGTGCTGCTAATTTCTTTGTTACCTAATCCTACGTAAGAGGAGAAGATTTTAAAGTTAAACAGGCAATTTTTTGTTCAAAGGGAACAACTCCTTAATACCTTACTTAAGTTGGATGTGCTGATGAAAGCAAACACCTAAATAGTATCTGAGCAGTTGTTTTTATAATAACCTAAAAAATCTAAAACACTATAGTTACATGGTATTGTGAACATTGGAAATATTTCAATGGAAAAGTGTTACGTGTAGTACAAATTAGCAATGGAAATATGTGCCTTTGAACTGTGATGCGTACAATAGAATATCTCTTTCATTCCAGTCAAATAGTAATTCTTGGATCTGACTGAACTTTGATTAGGGGATTTCCCCCCTAGGCTTCTACTCTAATAGATTAGTGGAAAATGTAGTACGACTGTGAAAACGGCTTATGTGAATGTGTTCCTTCATTTTTCACCCTATTCTTACTTACTGAAATAATTTAACAAGGATGAAAAAAATATTTTGCTTAGAACCAAATTCTGTAGTGTAATGAAAATGAATAATGTTGAAAGACCCACCAAAAAAAAAACACAACAAGAATTTGCTTTCCTCTTTAAAATAAGATGAAAAAGATTCACAGTGCCTATTAGAGATGTTGCTCTCATGCTGTGTGATAAATATTTATTTTATTGGATAACATTATAAATTGTCACATAAAACCAAGTTAAATGTGTGGTTTAGCTTGCCTGGTGTTTGACGGGTCTGATTTACATGCCCTTAAAGAAAAACGTCTCTTTTATTTGAGTTAATCTTAACAATCAAGAGGAAGCTAGTCATGACTCAGCAGGTAAAAACCATAAATTCAGGAAGAATACAACCTTAGAGCAACCCACCAGCAGATCTGCTGTACTCTAGGGGTGCACTCTCTCTCCAGGATGACAGATAGATACACTTCTTGTTCCTGTGTCTTTGCTGGGTGAAATCAAACTTCAGAAAGCAGTAAAAACCCAGTTTACCCAGAATTCAGATGACAAGAATATATTCCTAATAGACTTTAAAATTGTAAACTGTTTTAAAGGGGGAATAAATGGTGATGGAGACTTGGCTTGGGGTGGCAAACACATGATTCAATATACAGATGATGTGTTATAGATTGTACCCCTGAAACCTATATTGTTCTGTTAACCATTGTTACCCCAATATTTTTTAATTCTAAACTATTTTTATGAAACAGAAATAAATGAGAAAGTAAATAGCTTTCAAGGACCTGTTTAATTAATGCTATTGCTATTGTACGTCAACTAGTTAAGAGTTCACTGCTTCAGCTGTGCCTTCCCCTTTCATGGAATTCTGTACTTATAATTGATGGTCGTAATAATGACCCTGACATATGATGCAGCCCTTTCTAAATCATTAAAGGAAGATCAAATTACATTTTATGACTATTTGAAGTCAAATAGACATATTGTATACAAATCCCTTAAAAATCTGTTATATATAGATATACAGCCTCTCCATGTAGAGCAACTCAGTTTTTAGTAATTGAGAATACTCGAACATCACTATGTAATCAACAGAGTCTATTGCCTAGTAGAATATAGTATGTTAAATGTAACTTTAGTATATTTTTTCTGAATAAAAAATCTTACTGGATTTTTCTCTATAAAATCTTACTGGATTTTTGAAAAGCAAACAAAATAAAAACTGTGATTCAGCAGCAAAGGTAGACACAAACATGAGTGAAGGGAGAATGCATTTTGATTTTTCTATGGATGCTTCGTAATGAATGTATTATTTGATTGTAAATAAATTTTAAGTAAATTTGGCTTCCTTTTTCTTACTCTCCACAATCCAACTTTCCCAAAGTTGGTGAGACCACTCACTGACAAAGGATTTCAACTGCTTCAAATTCCAGAACTTGAGAATAGCCTTGAAAACTGTAAAATCCATTTAACCATTAAAGCTTATAGGAATTCTCAACTGTGTTCAAGATAAAGGGACAAAAAATTTATCTTTGGTCTATTGGTATTCAACTTAGTCATACCAGAAATACTGTTTATTCATGGAGCCATAATGACCACATCCCCCAAATCCTTAATAGAGTAATTTTTTCTGATTATATATTTTTATTGATGTTCAAGTACAGTCGTCTCCCTTTCACCCCACCACGCCCCGCCACCTCACACATCCTCGCCTCCCACCCTCCAACCTACCCCCTTCGGCTTTGTCCACGTGTCCTTTATACATGTCCCTTGATGGTCCTTTCCCTATTTTTCCCTGTTATCCCCCTTCTCCCCTCCTCTCTGATTACTGCCAGTTTGTTCTTTATTTCAGTCTCTGGTTATATTTTGCTTGCTTGAGTATGATATACTCTCATACATTGCTACTGATAATACAAAATTTTACAGCCACTTTGGAAAACAGTTTGGTAATTTCTCACAAAGTTAAGCATTTTTAAAATTTAACTCAACAATCCCATGCCTAAATATTTACTGGGAGAAGCAAAAACATATGCCCACACAAAGACCTGTACATCAATGTTTACAGCAGCTTTATTTATGATAGGCAAAAACGTGGCAACAGCCCAAATGTCCACCAGCTGGTGAATGGATGAACACATTGAAGTAAATTCTTGCAGTGAAATATAATATTCAGAGGTAAGTAGGGACTTCTGATATAAACCACAACACTGATGAATCTCAAAAGGCTAAAAACTGTGTAATTCCACTTATATGAGATTCTGGGAAACAAACTGCAAGGCCAGAAGTCAGATCCGAGGTTTCAGAGGTCAGGGTATGAGTAGGAGGTCAGTCATGAAAGGCACGAAGCAGCCTTTGAGGAATGGAAATGTCCTGAAAGTTCGCTGCAGTGGTGTCGCATGACTAGGCTGACACTCGCCGAACTGTGTAGCTAGAGTGGGTGAGTTCTGCTCCACATAAACCATACCGGTCAACTGTAGCATCTAAAAAGTAGAGACGTGCTCACTGTAGAAACTGTGGAAATGAAGAAAGGCATAATGAATACGAAATTCACCTTGAATCTCACCAGCCAGATTATTTTGTAGTAGTATTAATTTTGTGCAAGCTTATTTTGATACATCTTTCTGGATATTTTCCAAGCATATACTATATATTTATGTGGATGCTCTTTTTAACTTAACATTGTAATCATTCTTTTTTATATACACTCACTCTTTATTTATAATAATTCTTTTATACCATTTCTTGGCATCACTTTTAATGACAGCCTTATCATTCCTTACTGTTTGATTCTTAGATGGTTTTGAGAGCTTGCTCTTAAACAGTATTGATAAACATCTTTTTTCTTTATTCTTCCCCCAATTACAAATGTGTTTTTATGCCAAGGACATGCTTTGATACCAGTGGAAAAAAGTATCTAAGCAGTGATATTTGATATTTAATTCCAGAACTCATCCTTATAGTAAAAAAATAAACCTCAAATTTGTTTTAGTTTGATGTTTTTACTCAATATAGTTATATATTGAATAAAACATGTATATTTTATATTTCTGATATATCCAAAAATATATGTTTCTGATGTATTCTATTCATGACCATTTGATTTACATACATTTTTGACTGCCTAATATGAAAACTAAAGGACAGATACTATCATATTTTCCTGAATAGCATTTATAGCATTTCCTTTATGCAGTTTATCTTTTGTTGAATGTGACTTTTTTCTTAGGTGGAAACTGAAACTTTTTAGATCAGTTACTTTCTAGATATGTCTAGTCAAAATTGTGACTTTAGTCTGTGTTCAGTTGAATTCTCTCTTACAATAGTCCAAAATACCTTGAAACTCAACATTCAAATGCTTACCTTGCTTCCAGTCTCAAATCAGGTTTTATTCTACCTTAGAACACCTTCTGATATACACATGTATGCATCCCCCACCCCTCTGCTTTCTGTCTCAGGACAAACCATACATTTCCATTCCAGATTTGTTGAGCCATATTTTGAATGAGGTTGCAGTTGATGGCATTCTTTATGCAGTACCTTCCCTGTCAACAAGACTTAACCTTGACTTGCTTGTGGTGTTGATGGTTTGTGTATCAATATTCACTTTCACTTATGTATGACCCAGTTGCTCGGCAACATGCTAAATGAGACACTTTGAAGGAGCTGAGAAACAGGCCGCTGTTACAGGCAAAGGTTATTCCAAAGGACTCCTTGGCTTCTAGGCAGCTATTTGGTGCACATCTTGCAAGTGCACTTTTACAGAAGGCATCTGTCGTGTCCACAGCATCTCTCTCCTGAGGTCATTGCTGTTAACCCTGTAACGGGAGGTTGGGTGTGTGCATTTCAGGAGAGGAGAATTATGAAGGAAAGACAGAAAGAGAGCAGCTAAACACCTTTCACCAGACTCACAGAATACAAATTAAAGGGCAGAGCAAAGGTGGGGCAAAGGGCTTTAAGGGGCCCTCAGGAGGGGAGAGTGAACAGGTGACAACAGTGGTGGTGGATGTCTGTCGGGAACTAAATGAATTCGAGTTCCATCCCAAGCGCAGATGGTACGGTATCAAGGGTGTTGTGAGAGCCGAGTACTGTACAGGCTGCCCAGACACGCCAGCGAGCTGATGTGTCTGCAGGAAAGCAGAGCACTGATTTGGCCAGTGTGGGCGATGCTTTCCAGTGCGGGGGCCTGGTTCGTATTTTGACTTTTAGTAACTTCAGGGTTTTTTGTTTGTTTGAGTGATTCTGAAAATCTATAAAACAAAGAGAATAAAGAAGGAAACTTGAATCATCCACAGCCTCACCACTCAAAGATAACTATCACTAATATTTTGGAATATTTCTTTCATATATGTATATGTTTTACAAATTCCAAATCATTACATATGTGTATAGTTTTCAATCTGTGCTTTTCACGTAACATCCTATAGTGAGATATTCTTCAAGTTGCTTATTTTATCAAAAATACAATTTAGTGACAGCATGGTATTTTTTCCTGTGCATGTGACAGCATTTATTAAATAATTCCCCTACTGTTAAACACCTAAGTTGTTGTTTTCAATAATAGAAATAATACTGCTCTATGTGTCCATGCAGCGTACATCTCGATGTACATAGCTAATTATTTCCCTAATAAGTTCCAGGACGAAAACCTGGGGCTGTTTCTACATATTGCTGTGTTAGCCTACAGAAAGGATCTTACGTTACACCACAGTGATAAAATATTGAAAAAGCTTATTTTAATTTAAAAATTAAGCCTCTATGTATCATATTTGAAACTTCTAACTATGTTTTCCACTTTTGTAGGAGGTGTGTGTCTAGTTTTATGGTATTTTAAGATAGCTCTTCACGGCATGCTCACACTTGATTAATATTTAATTCTTTTTCCTCGATACTTAAGCTTACAGCTGTATATTCAATTAAAAAAAGTTCTGTTTTTAAATGATTGACTACTTTAATCATTTTAATTCAAGTTACTAGTAGCATTGCAAAACTAAACAAAAGTGTTGGTTGAAATATGTTAAATCACACCATGACACCTTCATTATTGTCTGAATTCATATTAGGAATATATGCAGCAAGATGCTTCCATAAATCAGGTAACTCCCCAGATGACGGGCCTGGCACAGGTCATAGAAATCAGCATATCCAGTCCTCTCACTTGGTAGTTGAGGAAATAGAAACCGAGGTTGGTGCAGCCACATTTCTGGGTCACTCAGCTTGACAGAGACCCTTCCTGAGCGCTGGAGGTTTTGCTCTGCATCAGGCTCCTGCCCAGGCCGCCCTCTGAGAGCTGAAACATTTAGTACTGTCTTCTCAATTCATTGCCTTTGTCTCTCCTACGAAGTAAGTATGTGTAGGAATAAAGTTCCTGCTGGTTCCTTGATGATCCTTTGTAGCTCCAACTTCGTTCAGTTAGTGGTATGAACTGACAAATTGATAAGCCACATAAATCAATTGCATTTCAAGAGCCTAGAATAAGCTCAGTCGCTTTGTCAGACAGAAGCTGCATGTCGTCTTGGATTCCAAATGAACTGGACTTTACCTTTGGCAGGCCGTTCTCAAGAATAAGTACCTGTGGAAGAAGTATCACTACGCAGAACCACAACACCACTCCTGTAATGTATTCTTTTGCTTGTTTGTTCTTCTTACCAGATATCTGTATGCCCTTGGACAGAAGGTTTGGAAAAGATGGAAAAAACGTTACTTTGTTCTTGTTCAGGTCAGTAAATTTTTTTCCTGTTAATCACTCTAAGACAGCTGTTCTCAAACGTTTCTTCTTGTGGGCTTTATCTGTCAATATTCACTACATGAGAAATCAAAATTGAAAAAATTCAAATATTTAATTCATTTTACAGTGAAAGTAGTACGTTCATTACATGCTAACACAAATTTCATTTTTATATACAACAACTATTTTCCAAACCAAACAATTTAGTGAAATGAGTGGCATGTTTTTATGCTTCTCTACATGTCTCTAGTGTCTGGTTTAATTGAATATAGCTGTATTTCATATCAGCTCCTACATTCAGTCTCTTGCAATATTGGATCAATTTTAGCCTCTGGAAAAGTCTGAAAAACTGTACACTCAGGAGAAAATAACTGAAAAAAGCAGATAATGTCTGAATATTATAAAAAGAGTTTTGACTTCACAGATCCCCTGAAAAGATCTTGACGATCTTCAGGATTACAAGACCATACCTTGAGTACCAATGCATCATTCTGACATTTTAAAGATAAACATAATGCATCAAAACACTCGTTTGTATATGAGCATGCCATATATATCACTTACTTACATAATTATGTCTTCAAATCACCTTGACTGGTAGACTTGCTTGTGATAGGATTCTGAATGCAGACAAATTGCTGGAATATAGTTTGGGCTAATTCTTTTGTAGATTTATCTTTTGTTCTTTTTGAATCATAGATAACATTTGCTCATAGAATACACTCATTAAGTTAAATTTACATTAAAGAATAACTTTATAAGTAATGGTCATTTTATTCTATGAGAAACCTAAGCTATTTTATTTCCATTGGAAATATATGAAGAAACTTATTTTTGGAATTCTTAACAGAAAACATGTAACATCTCATAGATTCCCACCCACACATTAAGCAAGCTTAAATGATTTAAATCAGAATGACACGGTGAAATGCCAAGGAAGGAAAATTGACATTTGCTATCTTCTAGAAATATGGCCATCCATCAGTTGCTGAATAAATTTTGTGGTGTAATAGCATGGAAATTTCATGAAAAGTATAAAAATTTGGTCAAAATAGTTTTATCTACTTGGAAAACATCCAGTCTATCTCTTTTGTGTGTGTGTGTGACTAAAATGTAACCTTTTCTTTTTTCACTCTTTTTTTCTCATTTATTTTCTTTTTTTAATATATAATCTTCATTACATTTTTTCCATTACCATTTAGTCCCCTTGTACCCTACCCAGCAATCACCACATTGCTGTCCACATCCATGAATCCTTTTTCCTTTTTGCTCAATCCCTGCACCCCCTAACTTCTCCACTCCCCCTAGCTGTCATCTGCTCTCCATGTATGAGTCTGTCTCTGCTTTTTTTTTTTTGTTAGTTCGGTTTGTTCATTAGATTCCAAATATGAGTGAAATCATACGGTACTTGTCTTTCTCTGACTGGTTTATTCACTTAGCGTAATGTTCTCCAAGTCCAATTAGAACCAGTATTTGATGAACTAATTCAATCAAAGATAGACCCACATGTGCACACACACTGACAGTCTTTTGATATAAAGTCTAAGCATTGGCCTTGAGTAGGGGCCTCCTATTTTGACTTCTGGTGTTCTGTCCTCTCAAAACCACACCTGTAAGTCATCTTTTGTTTATAGGTTTAATTTCTTCACATTGACACAAGAACTGAAATGTATTTACCAAGCACTTTGAGTGCAGATCTCTCTGGACATTTTGATTTTATTACCATTTATAGATGTCTTACTCACTCTAATCTTACAAAAGTCCTCTTTGCTCTGCGTATTCACTCCTCCCCTTCCCAACCATTGGTCCTTTTTGTCTCCATAGTTTTCCCTTTTCTAGAATGTAATATTGTTGAAATCATACAGTATGTAGCCATTTCAGATTGGCTTCTTTCCCTTAGTGACATACATTTAAGGCTTTTCCATGGTTCAAGACTGCTTCTATTTTTTAAACACTGAATAATATTTTATTGCCTGGATGAATCACAGTTTAGCTATCCATTCGCCTATTGAAGGACATCTTGGTTGTGTCTAAGTTTTGGCAAGTATGCATAGAGTTGCTTTAAATATCCATGTACAGGTTCTTGAGTGGAAGTAAGTTTTCAACACTTTGGGGAAATACCAAGGAGTTCAGTTGCTTCATTGCACTTATAAGAATGAATCAGGGGGTGGTCACTGGAGATCTGGTTAAGTGACGGCAGGCTAATTTTCATATTGTTTTAATATGAAAAATTGTTCTTGATTAAAAGGTCAGCCTGGAATGATCAGATGCTTACCTTATGCTTTTGGCCAGGTGTGGTTCAGGATAGCCCTTTGCTCCTTACCTTATTTTCTAGCATGTGATCCTGAGAGTCAGAAGTTACAGGACAAACTAGTATACTTTGATTATCACTCCGTAAGAGGGTTTGGAAATAAAAGAAGGAATTAGAATACTTTAAGATCATTAATTGGTATGGCTATGTGGAACATTAACAATGTCTTTGGGAAGCTAGAAAGTTCTCCCAGTGACAAAAATATGTTTAACATTTTAAAAGGCAAATTTTAATTGGAATGAAAGTAGATAAATCCGTATACTCTACAATTAAAATTTAGAAAAAAGTCACCAAACTATAGTGAATTCAGATTTATTCTCCCTGAGACATCCTCTTAGAATTTGAAGTCGCATTTGAGCCTTATATCTTTACACAAATATATGTGCATACATGCACTCGCACAGAGAATCCCATGTCTAAACAGAGTGAGATACCAATACCAGTACTTGGCATCTGTTTGAACTTTTAAATACTATTGAATCTTCTTCTCAATTCCAAATGTACTGGGAAGACAAATGAATGTTTGAAAGGCATTTCCACATCAAGGTGGATATGTATGAAGATTCAATGAGAATGAGCCATTGGAGGACCCAGGTAGTTTTTATTAGTATTTTTAAAGACAGCTCTCATCTTGTCTGCACACGGCTCGCAGGGCCATACCTGTGGGCTGCATTAGTGAAAGGTGAAAGAGTTGATTTCTCTACGGAGGACAGTGTACCCCTGCTGTGTCAGCTGCTGCCATCAGTAGAATGGTGCTCTGGTGATAATGTGAATCTCATCACCACTTGTGAGTGTGTAGTATACGAGCGGTATGGCTAGAGACCAGCCTTCAGCCCAAGAATTTGTACTCGTAAAAACTGATTGAGAGTCGGGTTTGGCCAACTGCAAGTCTGTTCAAAGCGAACACTCAGGGAGCTGCGGAGGCGAAAGGAGACTTTTCAGAGACCGTCACATAGACACTTAAATCAGATTTTAAACGGGAAAATAAATAATTTATTAATGCAGCATGTTTATTTAGCTTCTAGGTAAGATTAGTTTTGGTTTCCACTTAGATTCTGAAGCCAGTATAGTTAACAGTATTAAGCAAATTTTCATGGTTTTTTACGAGGCTGCAAATGAAGGTAAACGAGGGGTCAGGCTGAACTGGAGAACAGTGACTTGGAAGAATATATTTGAAACCTTACCAAGATTAAGTTTACATGTGTTTCTTCCTTATTTTTTTTGTGCTGCTTCAGTGTTTTAGGATTAGATTTGGAGGATATCATTGGTCTTAAGTATTAATGATACTAAAATACTTTAGTTCATTTTAATTGTTATTTAATAGCTTTAAAATTCTCTTTGTATTTATAATTTAACCAAACTGAATTATTTCATATTTCTTTGTTCTGCTAATGCCTAGTGAAATAACTGTATGCCCCCAGGAATTATATATTTTGTGGTAAATTCAAAAATTCATGAAAAGCATTAATCTATTAATATAATTATTGCTATATTTAATGTAATATTTGTTAAGCAATTGTGAAAGGTATTTACGTAAAGCACTTTTATTTAACACATTATCTTATTTACTCCTGAGAATAAGGTATGTTTGAGGGTAGGTATTATTTTTCTCATTGTACAGATAAAATTGATAGACAAAAGGGTTATAATTTACCCAAAATTATACCCAAAGTTAGAATGTGGTGGAGGGATCAATTCAGTTCTGTCGGACTCTAAAGATGAAGTTCCCATTTCCTTTGTTGTGTGCCATGATTAAATGGATACGCACAATTACAACCAAGTTAATCTGAAGACACACACACACATTAATAATTACTGTGTTACTACATTAAAGAAATGGGCAGTGAGTCATGGCATAAAAAGTCCCATACCTCATGGAGGCCGCTTACCCTGTGACATCACTGGAAACTGAAGCAGACATCAGTTGTTTTAGCCCTGTATCAGAGTGTTCACTGCTTGTTGTCGATGTGTCAGAATGAAGACTTGACATTGCTGCAAGCAACAGCAGGCTATCAAGACAAAATGTTAATTATATATCAGCTGAATCGGCACAGGCTGTAATAGTCAGCCATGCCACTGAGTGATCTGTACCTGCTGCAAACACACGAGAAGCACTGTTAGTGATGTGCCATCAAAATCTGCTTTACATGTAAAAAACGGCTGCCCCTGCCTGTTGCTATCTGAAACATTCAGCACACATGGAGACCCACCACAGCAGGCTGCTGTCACATATTTGAGAATGCCACTGTGCATAAAATCACGTGGTCCAGGTTTTGTTCTGGGACATCAGCTGATGTTTGCTTAGGGTAATGTGAAGTGAACAGATACCCCACTGTCAGATCAAGAAAGTTTTGAGGTAGTAGCCTCCAGCTTTGTGTTTTAAATTGATTTAAAATTGACACACCTAGAACATGTTCAACATAGGAAACAGTTACACCATCCAGAGGTATCTGTGGTAGAAAACAAAAGGTCCCCTCAGTACCCCTACCAGCATTGCCACCATATTCCAGTCCCCTTCCCAGAAGTAGCCACATAACCATTGCTAACTTTCATCCTTAAATGGGGTCATTTCCTATGTATTTCTTCTGTGAATTGTTTTGCTCCCCTTTAAATGTATATCACATTTATATAACAGACAAGATGCCGTTTCAGTATATAAAAATCCACTTTCTTCTTTAAATGGATAATTGATTCCATAGTATAGATTAACATAATTTATATAACAATTCCCCTCTTTTGACATTTACATTCCCTTTTTAAAAGTAAACAATGTTGAGGTCTGGCTGATGAGGCTCAGTGGATGATGCACCAGACCGGGAACCACAAGGTTGCTGGCTCAGTTGCCCATCGGGGCACATGCCTCAGTTGTGGGCCAGGCCCCCAGTTCGGGGCATGCAAGAGGCAACCCATCAGTGCATCTCTCACACATTGATGTTTCTCTTCCTCTCTTTCTCCTTTCCTTCCTGTCTCTGTAAAAGTAAATCAATAAAACCTGAAAATAAAGTATAGAAATAAACAGTGTCGGAATCAATATGTATTAATAATACTTACGTTAAACATTATGTGTATCTGGGAGTATGTCTATGGATATGAAATTGCAAGGCCAAGGGGCACAGATACCTGTAGTATGAAGGAAGAATATAAAGTTTTAGGTAACTCATCAGTGCTTAAATATTCACCAAAACTTTGCTGTTTTTTTTCATTTAAGTCATTTTTTATAGTCAATAGCCATCATCTATCCAGTTGCATGTGTTAATTTATCTTTTTGAATGCACATCTCCAATATGCAAGAAAATTGAAAGTAAGTTTGCTTGTGGGGCTATTAGGAACAAAATGTTGAAGGGAAACAATTTTTCCTATTGAGGTTTCATTTTTAAGATAACTTTTGCTTTGTGATAATTGAGTTTTTCAAAGGGGGAAAAGATAATAGCCATGTTTACTTATAGAATTTATTCTTGAACATGAACCTAATAGATTTACTCTTCAAAATAGTTCTAAAATATAATTAAAATGATCACTTTGTAACTTAAGTGCTAAAATTTTAAAAAGAGACAGAGAAGATGGAGTGAGAATTGGGCTGGTTTTGGTAAGAAGAATCTCACGATTCTTCTGATCGGGATCAGTCAGTGATTGCAATACAAAAATTCCTCTCTTTTACGAATCCATTACCTGTGCTCCCTTAAAATTTCTGTTCTGTTCAGGTTTAGATTCCAGGGAAATGTCCGACTCCTCCTATTTTATTGCTCACACCTACATGTAAGAGCCAAGGACCTGTGCATAGAATTGTGCAGTATTGTGAAATCTGAATTAAATTTTAGTGGGCATGGTTTTTTTGAAAATTGTTTTACAAGATTCAATTTTAAGATGCTGTGTTTGTATATATTCATATATGTTTTAACAGAAACATGTAATAGTATGCCTGCCACATAGTAAAAAGTAAACCTTTCTTAAATGCATACCATCTTTAATTTAGGTTCTTTTTCAAACCTCTCTTTGGAATGTAAAATTGACATATATTTCAGCATCCTTGAAGCCAAACCTCTAGGTATCTGTAAGCCTTCCTTTTTCATTCCCCCCAAGTCAATCAAAACATGGATCTACAGCCAGAACAGCCTGCCACTTAAATCCAGTCCTCTCTATCTTCTCCGCTGCTGTTCTAGCTGAAACCACTGTCACCTTCACAGGACTCCTGCAATAGCGTCTTCCTCCTGCATCCTCACGGAGGCGAGGTCTCAAGTTCTCACTGCTTCCCCTCTCTGCCATTCTCCTTACAGTCTTTTCATTGCCAGAAAATCTACCTGAAGCGCAACTCAGATTTTGCCAAATCCTCCCATGCTCGAATCCTCCCATGACTTCCCCTTACACTTAGAATGACCCCTTACCATCTCCTAGAGAAGGTCTTACATAGGCTAGCCCCCAGCTTCCTCTTTCATGACTCCCCTGTCACGGAGCAGCACTGAACTTGTAACGTTCTGTCCCCAGGTTAATTGCCATGTCAAGAATTGGAGCTCAGTGCCTCCATCAGCAACCCCACTCACCCAAGGCACCTCAAGTTAACGTATAATACGGGTTTATTTTTCAAATGTGATGTCTATGTAAATATGCCTTTCAATTAAGTCCCCTATATTTATTAACCCCAGCTGGGGCTTTGCCACCTTGCTTTCATTTTCCCCACGGCTGGCTCATTCCGCCTTCCCATTTTAGGCACCAGATCCCACGCCACCTCAAATGGGCCTGCCCTGCCTTCCCAATCCGAAGCCCCACTCAGCTCACTCCTGTCACATGACCCTGTTTTATTTTTTTCAGAGCATTTATCTCTAATCAAAGTTATCCTTATAATTTACATATATATTCTTACTATCTCTTTACCTTTCTAGAAGAATATATGCTCCATGAAACTAAGACTTTGTCTTTCTTATAATCTACTGTGAGTAGAAACTAAATATTTGTTAAATAAATGAGTATATGTGTATAACTCTGACCATTGTTTTAAAAAGATTGCCTTTTCTCTTTCTAATTTATATACACTGATTGCTGAATCTTCTTATGCCATTTGGTCATGGCAATAAATATATATTCCCCTCAAATCCATCATGATCTTGAAGATATATTCGTTTTCCTTGATTAAATTAAGCTCTGGATTAAAATAACAATAATAACTCTAACGGCACCTTTGGCCTCTGCCAAGAGCGTTTCCAGCTAAGGATTTTTAAGCCTTAATCTTTACTGAAATTAGATGGTGGCCGTTGCTAAGCTGCCAGCTGTTAACATGATCCCTGCAGAAGGAATACAACATGCAAACCTGAATGCTGTGGTCTCTAAAAACTCATACTTAGCACTTAAACTTGTGGCCATGGACAGGTGTTGAACTGGTTGGCAATTGAGAACAAAATGGGAGGTTTCCCAGACCAGATGCACATCCCTCGTGGGACCTCGGCAACGTAAGGTGCCCTGCTGAAGGTAGTGGTGCCAAGGCCCAATTTAACGATGCTGTCCTCAGACTGAAGTCTGTTTATATGCCCCAGCTCTCAACAAATCCATTATTTATGGAGTCATGAAGAGTGGATTGGGTAAAGGAAATTGGATGTTCATCATTGCTCTGTCTTTTGCTGAAAGGATTCTCCATGCAGTATAGTATATTACATAAGCTTTGTTCAGTAATACACAAGTACGCTTAGAGGTGAAAATGAATACTAGATCGGAATAGATCAGACCACCTGTTTCTGTGCAGTGCCCTGGCAAGTGGTGCCCACCTGGTGGTGGGCAGAGTGAGGGTCACAGACTGCCTCCAGCTGGGAGCACAGGGAGCAGGATGACTGCCTGGTCCCTGTCATTTCTTTCAGCAGCGTATCTTAACTCTGAATGCCAGCTGATATTGACAGTGTTTTCAGAGGATAGCTTCTCCAGATTATCCTCAGTCTGGATAGTGGCTGGCAAAGGAGTAGCTGCAAGGTGTTAACACTATTCAGAAGGGTTCACTCAAATTTACACTCAGGCTTGTTGCAGGGTTTGCCTCAGGAATGTGATTTAGCATGACCTTGGCAAAGAGAAGGTGAAAGTGAAAGTTTTGGGGATGCTAGAGGAATCAAAGAAGCATAAAATGCAGCATCATTTTATGAAAATAGTTGCTTCTGGAGCCAATGTATTGACAGCCAGACTGTACTTTTTCAGTTGTCTCCTGGGTCAGATTTCCTCATTGTCGGGGACAGCTCTGCTAGACGTTGGTGTTTAGTTACTCTTCCAGCTGCACTCTCCATTAACACTCCAGGCCCAGGCCTCTGATGGATTCTGGTTCTGTCGGGTGACTTCTAACATGGCAAAATTAACAAATATTAAAAGAATTAAATAGAATGAGTAATGCTTTACTTAAGTTACTATGGCTTCAGAGAGGAGGTGATTCCTTTAAAGCTGCAGGATTTTTGCTTTGGGGTTTTTAATTTAGTATCTCTAAAGATCTTAAAATTTGTACTTAACATCTTATCTATCATATTAATAAATAATTATGTTACGTAAAGCTAGCTTGAAATACAGTACATGAAAATAAAGCATAACACAGCAACTGAGCCTAGTATTCAAGTTATATAAAGAAAAAAGCAACATTGATGTAAGCATTTTACACTGCTTGTAAAAACAAGTAGTCTTTTTTCTGTGTATTTATTCCTGTGTATTTTATTTTTTAATTTAAATTATTTTATTGTTGTTCAGTTACAGTTGTCGGTCTTTTCTCCCCACCCCTCTCCCACACCCCCTCCAAACCCACCTCCCTCCCTGGCTTCCACCCTCCCCCTTGGTATTGTCCGTGTGTCCTTTATAGTAGTTCCTGAAAACCCTTCTCCCCACTGTCCCCTTCCCCGCCCCCTCTGGCTATTATTAGATTGTTCTTAATTTCAATGACTCTGGTTATATTTTGTTTGTTTTTTTCTTTTGTTGATTATGTTCCAGTTAAAGGTGAGATCATATGGTATTTGTCCCTCAC
>PVKM010021772.1:0-22328 GCA_004027735.1 Carollia perspicillata | reverse complement strand
TCAGCGATAAATCTGTTTCTTTAGAATGTAAGCTTTTTTCTTCTGGCTGCTTTTTACACACTTTCTTTTGCTATTGTTGATTTGCAGTTTCACTCTAATGTGTCTGGGTGTTGACTTTTAAATTTCTCACTTAGAATTCATTGAGTTTCTTTAATCTTTTTGTTGTTGCTTCTTACCAGTTCAGGTACATCCTAAACCCTTAAAGCTTGAAAAATAGCCTCTACTCCCATTTTCTTTCCTCTTCCACACCTTTGACTAGACTTACGTTAGGCCCTTCCGTTCTTCCATGTTGTTTACCTTCTTTTTGATTCTGTTCATTTGTTTCATGCAGCATTCTGCACAATTCCTTCTGACTGACCTGTCTTCTCTTTGGTTCCCTCTGTGTAGTCTGATTGTTAGTTTTGGTTTTTTAAAAATATTTCTACGAATTCTATTAATCCTTTTCAAATCTGTTAGGTCATTTCAAGTTTCCTACTCCTTGCCGATATTTTCAAGCTATTTTATTTTTAAAAAACATATTAAGCATATTTTATCTTATAATTTCAATGTATTTTAAGGATTCTGTTTCTGCTACCCTTATTCATGGTGCCCTTTCCCTATGTGATTACTTTGGGAGTTGCCCATTTTCCTTATTTTAGGAATTCTTTGAGCATCAGGATGAGCAGCCCTTTGGAGATGATGTATATTCTGTCGGCCACTGCGGGAATTCCACCAGTCCACTTCACAACTGTAGCTTGAAGTTTTTGTAACATGTAGGGGGTATGAACTGGACTGCAAGTAGGTGTAAGGGCTTGTCTGCCAACAACCACTTCTTGGCGATCGTTCTTAACTTGGTCTGCCCAGAGCTAAAGCAAATTTCCTTGCAGTGCCCTAGTGGTGTGGGGATGGGCTTACTACTTACTACTGGTTCATCCTCATCCCAAGTGTAGCCCTTTGGGGGGCCTGCTTTATAGCAGAAGGATTTTTGATTTGTTTACTGTCTTGTCAGGGTCTAAAAATTGAAGGTCAGAGTCCCCAGGTTTGGTGTGTATCTCAAGACAAAAGCAACTTCACTGATTGGCTATCACTTCAGAGTTCCATTTTCACTTGAATTTTGACCTTGTAATTTCTTATTGTCCCGTTAGTTCAATAGGCTTTAAATTAAAAAAAGTTACCCATTAGTTTTTGTTGTTTTCAGTGGGAACATGGTCAGAATTAACTAGCTTACTTACATATCTGGAAATAGAACCTTCTAGTGATAAAAACACATAGAAAACTTTTGTCAATAGTTTGGTATTGCTGGATTGCACAGAAGACCCCTGTAATTTCTTCTTAAGCTTCCCACAGCACATGATCAGATTTCTTAATTTTACTTCCCAAGCTTCTCTTTCACCACCTGTAAAAAGGTCATTTAAAATAGCCACCAACTTTGGAATTCATATCAATGAATCCATAGAACCCCTTGGGAGGTTAATTAAAATTATATTTACTTTATTTAAAAAACAATTTAATGTGATTAAAATCTTGAAATTTCCAAGAGCATCATTAGATGTTCAAACAGAGGGAAGGGCACTCAGGAGCATGCACCCGGAGTGCTGGCCTCTCTCTGCAGCCGACTAGTGTTCTTGCTGTGGTCTAAGGAACAATCACGTTAAGTTACACACAATCGTTTCATTTGTAAATGAGAATTTTTCTGTGAAGAGCGGCCATAGCTTTAAGCAAATTCTCAGAGATCTAAGACCCAAGGAAAGTTATGAACTACTGAACTACATACGGGGCAATCTTAGGTAATTTATGCTTTCTATACGTTAGTTCTCTAATCTATATTTTGAAGACATAACCTTACTTTATGGATTTACTGTAAGAATTTTTCAAAAAGATAATATGTGAACATGCTTAAGTTACCCATCTCTTAAAAAACCACAGTAAAATGCTCCACCTTTTTGAAATATTTATTAAAATGTTCAGGGTATATTATAGAAGGGTATCAAAATCCTGTAGAAAGTATTTATCTGAATTACATTTCCTCAACATTTGACTGCATTGAAGTAGGTGCTGAATGCAGGAGAGACAGATGAATGGAACACCATCCCCTGCTGCCTGTGCAGGACAGACCCGTGGACAGTGAGTGCTCTTTCACAAATACATTCAATACCCACGGAGACGAGGAAGGGCACGTGGGGAGGGGACAGCAGAACGAGCTGCACAGTGTTTCACCTGATACTTACAATGGGCTGGCCAAAGGCAGGTGTCCTGGCTGAGGGCGTCAGCATAGGCAAAGGCAGTAGAACAGAAGATAGTGTCATGTTTCTGTGTGCATGTGTGTTAATGCACAGAGCAAGTTAGTGATGCTGGCACAGAAAAGGAAGGACCAGACATGGAGCTACCTGTGTGGCATGGGCCAGACCAGGGAGGGTTTTCTGGGCTTGGGTGGATTCTGAGCTCACCACTAGGCTAAAAGGAGGAACACCAATACTTTAAGCAGGGGACTGAAACTATTGCATTTTGTTACATATTCTGGTAGTAGAGTGGGAGAGACAGGGAGCTGAGAATAGGAAATCCAGGTAGGCTTTTTTTATACTGTTTCAGAAAGAGACTTGTGAGCCTGAAATGAGAGCTGGGGTGCAGACAGATTGTAACATTCAGCAGGTAAATCAGTGACTGTGAGGTGGATTCCATGTGTGGGGGGTTAATGGAGAAGGAAGTCTCGTGTCTGCCAATGAGGCAGCCAATCTGGAGGATTATAGTAAGTTTGGACCTGGTGCACTTGAGTAGGTATCTGGATGGAAATGCATCATAGATGGGTAGGGGAAGTCAAAAGTCTGGGCTAGAGATATGAATGCATGGAGGCTTTAGTAGGTAGGTGAGTACTGAGACCATATGAGATCAGGCGAGGGAAATATGGAGATAAATGGGACATGCTGACATTTAAAAGGTACCAGTAATTATGGACAGAGCCCTAGAGAAGTGATTCGAGATGTTACAGCATAGAAGACAAGTAAGTATTCCCAAGGAATGAGCAATGGTAAGTACAGGAGAGCTCCTCCTGTGAGAACTCAGCATACTCATTTGGCAACAGAAAGGTCACTTGTGAATGAGGGATGAGAACCAGACTGGAGCCGGACAGGAAGCGGGGCAGTAAAGGGAGAGGACATGCACACACACAGCCGAGAAAGTCTGGACATGAATCCAAGGAGGGAGATCCAGAGCTGGTGTTATCAAGGGAAGCACTTCTTTTTTTCAGAGGAGGGGAGAAACAGGAACGTGTTTGTTTATTGGCCGAGTAGAAAGGAGTAGAAAGGGAGAGGCTGCAGGTTAGGAGTTGGTGTTCCCCAGGCTCAGAAATCTGGTAGAAATCTTTACGTAACTCATTAAGACCTAACCAGACGTAAACTTTTAGCCAACTGGTCAGGAAAGCTTGTAAGCACAGGAGCTAATTCATTTTAGTAACAACTACAGAATGATCTCCCTAGTTTAAGTCAAAGATATAACAGCTCAGTAGTCAATTACAAAATTAAAATTTTAAAACCAGTGGGTCAGGATAACTCTTAAACTGAATTGTTTCCAACCAAAGAATGATTTTTTCTCTGGAGCATAAATCAATATAAACCAAAAATGTATTTTTTTGCAGAGATTATGCTGTAAATTGGTAGAAAAATCAACTGGCAAGCTACACTACTCACCAAGAGAGCAACGTGAGTTCCGAAGCGGTAAAAGCCTCAGGTCCCTTGTGATATACCAAGGAAGTCACCAAGAGTCCTTGTATAGCAGTGAGGTGAGGGGTCACTCAGCCCATGTGACAGTATGCAGGCAGATTCCTGGTTTTCATCTGAATCCATTTTCATGTTAGTTACAAAATTTTTTGGTGGAGTTGATAACTCAAATATTTTAAATTCCTAAGAACCTATTTCTCTTTGCTTAAATAACTTAAATATTTTAATAAATTTTAATGGAATAAAGAACTGTGAACCAAATACAGTTGTCTCTGGGGAAGAGAATAATTAGAGAAATTTCTGAATAAAATAAAAATGAAAATGAGGTGGGAAGAATCTGAATACATGGGAGAGGCGAATGATTCAAATGGCTGCAGACTACTGTGGCTGGCCTCTTTAAAAAAATAAAATGTAGATCTTAAAACATTAAAAAACAAACACAAATTTAAAAACATATTTAAAGGCATGAACACTTGGGCCTATTATCAGTAAAAGGGATGTTTGTAGCAAGCTAATGAACCAAGAAATTTTTGATCTAAATTATTCTTTTCCTCCATCCATTTAGTTGTCAAATGGATGGAGGGAAGGAATAAGACAATGGTTTAGGACATCAAACCGTTGGCAACTGTACTCAAGCACTTTTTAATCCGCTGGTACTTGTCACCCATGTTGGGACCCTTCCAAGAGGCTGAGCTCCTTGGGCAGGCCTGCCTATCAGCACGTTCCACTGCCTGATCCCTTTGAAGTGTGCATCCCTCCTCACCGCTGCCTCCTGGTCCCTTCCCTTCACTCACTGGACACGTTGGCACCTGATTTAGTTTCCCTCACCACTACAACTTCTGCCGTCGTCCTGGAGGATTACTGTCTACCCACACAATCCACTTGTCCTTTCAGGTTTCTTGGTCTTGTCTCATGTCCAATGACCTTTCCTTCATTTAGCCACTGCAAAGTCACACCTTGGATTGTACTACACCATGAATTTGCTCCTCTCAGATCACTAAATCCAGGCATCTGTGGTCTCACGACTAGTGTTTCTTGTCCTAAAATTGCGTGTTCAACAACTTCCAACAGATCACAGCTGTCATCAGACTATCCACCGGACTCCAACTCCCAATGCTTTGTGCTGCCTTCACACCCTTACCTGTCCGGTTTAGGTACTGTGGGACCATGACTTCAACAACTCAGTTATTTCCGTAACTACTCAACTATTGTCTATTTTTCTTTTAAACTTATCTAGCAAAACTCCAAGTGTCTCCATTTTTTCTGTGTCTGTACCCAAGTATCACAGTGCTACTAGGAAAGAAAAAAATCAGAGTAGGCAAATTTTTACTGTAAGTTCATAATCACCCAAGAGTTGGGTCCTCCACATTATTCTGCAATCCTACTATACCTCTGGTCACTTTATTCACCACAGTAACTGTTTTAAAACTGCAATTTTAAAAATTATTCCTCTGGTCTTCGACTTGACAAAATCTGCATACAGACCTAGCCTCTCTTCCTTCTAAAATAAAAGCACCCCCTTCCATTAAAGAGCCAATCCCTCCACCGGTGCCTTGGACCCCACCCTCTTCTCCCTTCTGTGGAGCCCAGGACCTTCACTTCACTGTTTCCTTCTGGCTCTTTTATCTCTAACTTCTCCCTCTTCCCTGGGTCCTTTTTAAGGATAAAGCAATAGTTGAAAAAAGGAAAGGAAGACATGCTATTGCCTCATTCTCTCCTTTTCATGTCCCAAATTCAGAGTTGTGTAAGGTACCTTCTTTCTAACATCTGCGCCCTCTACTATCTGGAATGGAATCTCTAAGCCACCAATTATTTCCAGGAGGTTAAATCCAATATATGCTTTTAATTCTTCACTCGACTTGATCTCGTAGCAGCATTTAAACACCTATGCAGAAAAACTCCCTTCCTTTTGCTTTCATGACTTTATTCTTGTCGATTTTCTTCTACCTCTTTAGTTACTGCTTGTCAATCTCCTTTGCCTGCTCACCTTTTGCCACCTAACTTTTAGAGATCCTATGGTTTTTGCCCTTTCTTTACTCTAAAGCAGAAATTGGCACATTAGTAAATTATTTTTAGGCTTTGCAAGCTGTAAGGTCTCTGTTAAACTAAACGCTGTCACTGTAGCATGAAAGCATACACAGACAATAATTAAACTATGAGCACGGTTGTGTTCCAATAAAACTTTATTTACAAAAATAGATGAAGGACTAGGTCTGGCCAGTGGTTTGCCAGGCCATGCTCTACACTCTCCTTAGAGAAGTACTTTTTCCTGTGTCTCCAAGGGCCATCTATACATCAAATTCTTATCATGAGACCCTTATGCCCCCAAATCTGTATATCCAGCTACCTAATATACACATTTAAGTATCTCAAAGACATCTCAAGTCTTAATATAGGAATTGTGCTCTTTCTCCCCAAAGCTGGTCTCCTTCCAGTGTTCTTAGTTAAGAGGCACTGCCATTCATAAAGCTGAACGAAGTAGAAAACAGGAGTCATCTTCAACACCTCTCCCTCTCATTCTCTAAGTCTTTTGAACTGAAGGAATACCTTAAACAGGAAGTCTAGAAATATGTCGTTATTGGAAGCACACAGTCAAATTTAACGTTTCACTAATAGAGCTAAGCTTTATTTCCATGTTTATTAAATGTTTATCTTTGATGTCGAATACATATTAGAATTGATTTAACATACAACTTTGGAGAAAAGTGGACATTCTCCACTGAATGGGTTAAAAAGGAATGTAAAACTACAAAATACTTGTTTAAATGTTGAATTCTAAATTATGGCAAACAGAACAATAAATACCTTGCCATTTTTCTCTTTCTAGTTTTCCAAATTATAAAATATTTTTCATAACAATTTGTTTCAAGAAAGGAAATAAGGGATAATTACTAAAACCATTTTACTTAAGTATAGAGTACAAATAAAGAGTCTTAACATAGAAGTCCTATCTTCTATTTAAAATACAAATACTTCATGACGCTACGAATTGAGGAGGATTAACTGATGTCAGCTGCAAATCTAAAGACTTAAGCAAACTCACATGCCATTTGCTTTTGTCTGGAATAGTTGCGCTGATTGAAGGGTAACACCGAGAGTTCTATCTGATTATCTATGTTAACCATTGCTACTCAGAATGGTGATGGGCTAATACTAAGTGCTTAGGATGGAAATTCAGGATTAATCAGTTACAAGTGGCTAAGAGCTAACAGAATTAATCATTCCACCCTGCCATCTATCACCATGTCCAGATGTACAGATTTTAGCATTCACTGAAAGTTTTAAAATAAAACTCCTCTAGATACTCTGAAACTGCTGAAATTCACAGTACAAAATAATATTGTCTGTAGTATAATTCCAGTGTTTAAACAAAATCAAACTTATGGGTGGTCATCACAGGTATTATTGGTAATAAATGTATTTTCTTTTAATTCACTATAAGCCCCTTAAGCACATTTTGTGAAGATGTGTTCTTTTTAATGCTACTAATTATTACTTAGACACATTTTAAAAAATCAGCTTAAAATTATTTTTTACCAGAAATTACAGGATGAAAACTTACTGAAAGAGAATAATGCTTACTATTCACAGTAAACAAGTGTTTAGAATCATCTGCAAAAAAAATACTTTCTCGTGTAACTGTTCAGGTCAGATGATTTATGGCTTTTCACTTTATAAAATTTCACACATTTAATATGTTAAAGCTTTTCTAAATTGGCCTTCCAACCAGATTCTTAGATGAGAAAAGAAAGGACAAAAGAGAGACGAACTCTGTATCAACTTAGCTTCCTTTCTTCCCTGAAAACCAACATTTCTCATAAAATTCAAGGCACACTCCTGAAGGGCCAGATAATAAACATTTCAGACTTTCTGGGCCATATGGTCACTACTGCAACTATTCCCGCTGCTGTCTAAGAAAGCCGCCACACACAAGATTTAAAAAAATAAAAAAGGCGTAGTCCAAATTGGCCTATGGACCATAGACGTCCAACCCCCTGCCTTAGAACAGACCTACATATAAAGGAATCGATTACAAACCCCCAAAACAAACAAATGGTCTCCTGTCAGATGTGATGACTACTTAGAATCCAGCAGTTTGATCACTCTGGAACATTGCGAGGTTGAACACTTTGAAATTAGCCAACTTTCTGCTTTTGGTGAAGATTCTTCTATTCAAACATGTCATCATGCTTTTTCATTGGGGATCATTCACCTTCATTTAAAAACTTAATGAAATACTATTTATTAAGGGATTTAGCTTAAAATTAATAAATGATGTCCATACAATTTATTATTCAATTTAATTTTTAAAAAACTTAATGAAAAATATAACAGAATCAAAAAATTTAAAATAAGTACACTGACTACCCATTCCAGTATTAAGTCATATCAACCATAGAATAGGAAAAATAAATTCAGACGTGTAATTACTTTAAAATACACTACTTCCATTTTTGTCAGTATTTTACATTTATGTATATAGTCTATAGTGGAAGCAGAAATTCTTTCTAAAAACATTATCTCCTTAAAATCTTGAGGTGCATATTATAGCCACAGGCGATATCTGACATATAAAACTGCAGTACAGGCCTTTCAGATTTGGCATTTCACTGGTGCAATACAATGACCAACGTATATAATCACTGTACAGTGCCTAGACATTCCAGTAAGAACCATTATTTTTTTTAATGTAGAATGATTAATACATATTCTACAAGGGGCAGTGAAGTTAGTAATTCTATAGGGTATGTCCCGACATAATTTTCAAATTGTACATAACACAAACAACTTTGTTAAGGCCATGTTTTATTTGCTGATTAATGGACAAAAGGCAATGTAAATTATTTTCAAGTATTTTCTTGAAAGTCTGTGCTCATAAAAATCATGAAAAGTTGGAAAGTGTTAAATCACTGAAACTTTAAATATATCGTACACAATCTTGTTTGTACAAAAATACAAGTTAAATATAAACATAAAGCAATCATGATAATTTTATGCAAATCTGTTTTATGTGATCTTTAGTTATATATAAAAGTTTCTCAGTTCTGTTATTTGAGAAAAGATCAATACCAGATTAAATTACTATCTATTGGCAAAGGGCCCTAAAAAGCTTACTTTAGCATTAATCTTTTACATGGTCAAGTGCATTTCCTAATTTGAGATCACCTAAACACTGGAAAAAAAAGAAAAAAATTAAAGGGCAGTATGTCCATAAACCAACAAATAATTTGGCTGTAATGTATCGTAAAACAAAGAAACCCCACACATCTGTACAATGTGTTATGTATCACACATTCGCACACACATAGGCAAGAACACACATACAGTCAGAAAACAAAGCCTAATGAGGTGCTGCTTCCAGTTCAATATTCAGCTTTGCATTTTTTCTTACTTCATCAAATGAATAGCTTTTTGTCACCTTCCCATTCTTGAAGACTGTATGGAGAAGATCCTGCACAAACAGAACAGAACAATACTAAAATTTAATGATTAGACTATCATGCAAAATACTTACCGTATGTGATGCTTGATGAATGAGCAAACACACAGAGTTATGCCTCAAGTTATGAAATTGTTTTATATGCAAAGAATGCTGGTGGAGCAGGCAGAGAGCACAGCATTATCTAAAATGGTCATGTAGAAATATTTAACTTTTATGAACAGAAATGACTTAACGTTACATTCTTGGAATAGTTTTCCGTAAAGGACAAACCAAAACACCTAGATGACCCATCTCTCTCTCTCTCTTTTTTCAGGTAGAATGCGCACTGCCCAGAACTCCAGCTGTCTCTGGTAATCACCGCTGACACTGCAACAAAAAAACCTGCCCGACCTTCCCTTGTTCCTAGCCAACACACTCAACACCAGTTAAATGCATAAGCCTGGAATTTAATAAATGTGTTAGTTACCGAGTTTTTGACTTAAAATAAGCAAACAAAAAACTCCTAAAAAATAAGAAACCAAACCTAAACAGAAACAAAAATAAGTATTGATTTCTTAACTAATGCACAGTGACTGATTTAAAGAGATTTTGTGTATATCGATAAGTCACTGATATATGTAATCCAGTTGATCCCTACAAGGGTAGCAAAGATACATTAGCGAAGATAATTTAAGAAATTAGGACTCAAATTCCCTTTTGGGTCTGTTAAAGCCACTACTGTCTCACTGAAAAATTATCTGCTTCTAATTTCCCTTTGAAAAAAACATAAGTCATCTACCATGCTCAAGTTTTCCATATAGTCTGAATACTGTGAAACTATGACATTATATATCATTGTTTTTTAAATTGCACTGCTCTAGCCATAGCATTTTCTTTCATAAACTTAAATACAACCTGTCAAATGCTTAGTTATAAGTTAACTACTGCCTTAAATATTCTAGAATATTCACATATGTTTAATATCGATGCCTTTTTTGTAATTAATAGTTATGATTATGCCTAAAGTAATTCAGGATAGTCCTAGTAGCTACGATTAAGTGAAAGCTACTCAAAGAACTGCATAAACAGGCTATATAAAGGGATCTAATTCTAAAATTTGTTTATAGACATTTTTTTCATTAAAGGTAACAAAAATGTTATTTTGTTAATTCTGGCTCAAAATCTTAAAATATATTAAAAGTAACAAGTAGAATATTTGAAATGGTATAACGAATCTAAAGTTATAAATTAGTGTTTATGTTTAATGTAAATTTTCTCTTGAGAATATATTCATGAGTAGTTTCTCTCTAAAACTGAGTAGTTTTTTTCAATCCAGTGGCTTCAAAAATAGAAATTTTATAACTTTTGAGTTCATAAATATAAATATACTTTTATGTTAAAGACCATTAGATCACATGGACTACTTTAGCATACTATAAATTTTTCCAATTTGGTTGACTTGAATCCAAAAACAGTTACATCTAGGTTTCACCTTTTATTCCTTACGTAATCAGATGGTTTTCACCTCTTACACTAATAAGGTGACATAATTTGCCTTTTTAGCCCATAGAGTTGCTGTGACAATCAAATGAGACTAAAGAAAACCATCTAGACTGGATTCTGTTGTTTTTTAAAAATGAAGTTAACTTTAACAACATTCATTTGAGAATTTGGATAGCCTTTCTTGTAAGTATTAAAATGACCAAGCTTACCATAATATAAATAGCTATGGGAAGTGTAAGAGCATCTTTTAAGTATTTGTAGTATTCCTCTCCAGAAACAGTTCACTGTTAATTGGCAACCCCCTCCCCCCAAAAAACCCAAAAACCAAAACAAAACAAAAAACCCCACACACCAAAAAAACTGCTAATTGGCAAAAAAGGAAGATCAAATACAGCTTGTTGAAGCTTATTAGTCACTACCCTGCTGGTCACTATTTGGAAAAACTTTTACTTTTTTTTTTAATGTTACAAAATATTTCACCCAATGTATAAATAAGTCTCACATTTATGATCTAACCATTTTTTGTTTTTCATCCTAATTTGGTAGGCTAAATCAGCTATTGTATAATTTATAAAAAACTACTTTGTCCCCCCAAAAAAAGTTCTGAAAATAATTTAAAATACCACATAAAATCCTCCTTTTTTAACTTGGAGAGCCAAGCTATTACTGTTAAAACAAAACAAAACAAACTTCATCAGCACAGATACATACATGACCATATTCCTCAAGGTCTCCTTTTCCTTCCTCTAGGGTAACAAAATTCCCTGCTGGTGTCCTATGTAAAGATAATCGGCCCTTTTTGGACCTTTTGTTGGGATCAGCAACTGGGTCCTTGAAGACATTAATCTGAAATCCAAATTCAGAAAGAAAAAGAAGACTAATAATAAGAAATGGTTACTTAACTCTATTTTAAAAAGCCATACACTTAATTTATGTATAAGTTTTAAGGCATTTTATAGGTATAATGAAACCAATCCACATGAAGCTTTTAGAAAGAAAATTCTAGCCTGTTTTGGAGGACAGAGTGAGCCCTTTGTTAGGAAAAAACAAAGTCTAAATCTTGGCTATCCTTTCTTACCATTGCAGAATGCCAAGTCCTCCTTTGTAGGAAGTCACTGAGGTTATCTGGTAATCCTTAAGGTATCTTATTTTACATTACAAGTTGTCTTTAAACTGATCTAGGGATAGCACAGGCATGCTAGAAAAACAATTCCAGGTCAACTCAATTCTATAATCTGTGGCTCCAGAACTAGGATTTTACTAAGGTAAAGGCTTTCCTATTTCATAACTTTTCCATTTTGTTACTTTTTATTCTATTACCTTGTTACTATCAGAAGCAAAAAAGACCTAGAGAACCTGAGGGCAGAATGCTTGCTTCACAATCAGAAAGGTAGGAGGCAAAACACAGTAAGAAGCAACTAGTGATGGCTTTGAAAGAAACAGATGGGGTCAATCCCAGTAATCTCCAAAGAGAGGTGGAGGTGAACAGCGCAGGGTATCAGACCATGTGCTCTTAGTCGAGGATTCCCTCCTCTACCCTTTGACCCACAGACTCTTAAGCAGGGGTGTCCAACCTTTTGGCGTCTGTGGGCCACACTGGAAGAAGAGTTGTCTTGGGCCATATATTAAATACACAAACACTAAACTGATGAGCAAAAAAAAAAAAGGCTTTAAGTAAATTTACGATTATTTAAATTTGGGCCACATTCATAGCCATCCTGGGCCACATGCTACCCAAGAGCTGTGGGTTGGACACTGGACTGTAAGAAGAGCTAAGGGAATATTGTTCAGCTGCCTAGCAGCTTGGGTTCCCCTATTCTAAGGCTATGAGCACATGATTCTGGTATCAGAACTCCAACCTCACACTCCACCTTTCTTAGGTTAGCTGATGCTCCTAATCAATAGGGTCAATTTTTTATTCAAAGTTATATACTATAGGAAGCAGTGGAAAAGGACTGACCTGCACTGTCTCTGAATCTCTCATCTCATTTTTCCTAGTCTCCTTTCTTCTCCTAAACCATGTTATTTATTACCTACTGTCTCTTTTCTTTCCTTTTTTGAGGCATAGTGAGTGATACCTGACAATATATTAATAGCTCAGGACCTTTTATCCTTTATAACTGCATTCTACCCAGACACATAAAGAAGATACTAACATATGGGTAAAGGTTAAAGGACATACCCCAAGGCCATTAGTTATAACGTAACTACATTTGAAGGAACAATTCAAGAGGTCTCTTGTTAATTTCTGTAGCAAAGCTCCACCAGAACCGAAAGAAACATTTTCAATACTCCACTTTTTTTGCTTCATGCCTTCTACAATCTAGAAGATTAAAAAAATAAAACAAACGCTAAGTTATTTGGAAGAGAAAATAACAACAAAAACACTAAGTAATTTGGAAGAAAAAGAAGGTAATATGGGCCCATATGCATCAATAACCCACACTGATGAATAAACCCATCCTAGAGTTGTCTTACAACATAGTAAATAATAAAGTATACACAAAATTACATCCCACATTTTCTTTTTAAAAAATCCACCCATTCCAAAAAGGGCAACCTGAAAGGGATTTTGCGTTGTCATCATAACTGTGGTTAGGATTAAGGAAATGAAGGAAATTAGAGGGTGAGGAAAAAATTGGCTGTAAATAGCTAAGGTTACTTGAGCATACTTCTCTGCCTCCTGTAGTTCTGGCCCAGATGCCAGCAGCACAAACAATGAGACCTAGACATTGTTCTGTATTCCTATATGTTATCTATCACATGTCATAATACATGTCAAATGTAATGGGGCATTTAAAAAATCAACTGATATTGGTGGCAAAACAATATAAAATATTCTCTCTTACATATCAGTTCGGACACTGGCAGAGTCATTTTACTCTGGCTGGAACTCCAGTGCCATAAACAAAATTATGACTAGACTGGGCATTAACATTTATCATTGGATCATTTTTGTCAGAAAGATTATCTAAAAGCCAGCTAGAGAGATCTGTATGAACATATAGTTCTGACACCTAAAATAGTTTTTATCAAGGGACACATAATTTAAGTTACACTGATTTATTAAGCTACATTATTATTGTCATTTATATTTCTTTTTCCTAAGTAGGACTTATTTACCCAGCATCTGTCTTATGTATCATATCTTGAATCGCTTTTAAGACAGAAGGCTGTGCCCTGGCTGGTGTGGCTCAGTGGACTGAACGCTGACCTACGAGCCAAAGGGTCTCCGGTTTGATTCCCAGTCAGGGCTCATGCCTGGTTGTGAGCCAGGTCCCCAGTAGCGGGGCTGAGAGAGGCAACCATGCATTGATGTTTCTCTCCCTGTCTTTCTCCCTCACTTCCCCTCTCTAAAAATAAATAAATAAAATCTTAAAAAAAAAAAGATAGAAGGCTGCAAGTGAAATTTAGGAACTGTTCCTTTAATTTCATGAGAATAGTCAAAAGGAAGTACTGGAAAGTCTAGTTCCTTTTTACTGAAACAGAATTTTCAGAAATAATTAGAAAATCATATGCAGATTTAATAATTTTATGTAAATCATTAATATAAATTCATTATATTCCCCTCAAATAGTAAGAGTCTTAATCTGATATATCTATTATTTGCAACAATGAACAATAAAAATATTTTAACAATCCCACATTAAAAAAGGCAAGTTTCTCGCTAAATCCAACCTAATTCTACTACTATATGTGAGGAATCAAGATGAAAACACACATAATTTAATTTAAAGTGATTCCTTAGCTATATATAAACTCAGTCTCATGTCATTATTATCAAACCCGAACTCAAAAGTATTCAAAGGTGCTGGATTCAGATTTATTCTTCATTGATATAACTGTGAACGAAGTATAACTAAAACAACAATAAAAACCTTATCAACAATACAAAATTAAAACACGTTTCAAAATAGTCGATTTCAATATGGAAGAAATGTAAAGAGCAGAAAACAAAAATGGAGGAAAAGAAAGGGAAACATATTGGAGGGTAAGGTGGTGAGGTTAAAACAAACAAATAAAAAACAAACAGAAAATAAGTTTCAGACCTGTCATATGGTTTTAGATATGCCTCAGAAGCATACAAATGAGGAAATTACAAAGAAGAGTAACCACCTAATGTCCTATCTCTGTACTTCTGGCCCAGTTTCTTAAAGGTATTCTTCCAATATAACTGCACCAAAAGTTATACAATTCAGACAATTTAAAGTTAAAGTTTAAGTGAGCTGTTCTGTTAAGAGAACAGGAAATTACAGAATTTGGGAGAAAATTATTACTTAAAAATATTTACACATACCATCAAAAGGAAATCTGACTGGATATAAATTGACAAAATTTAACTGTTACACACTACTCTTCACTTTCCTATTTATGACCAAGGAATCTAACTGAAATGAGAGGAGTCATATTATGCCATCAGTATTTAAATAAAATGTTCTCATGCCCTGGCTGGATACATCTCAGTTGTCAGAGAACTGTCTTAGTACACCAAGACTGTGCGTTTGATCCCCGATCAGGGCGCATACAAGAAACAACCAATGAATACATCAATAAGTGGAACAATAAACTGGTATCCCTCTGTCTCTCTCTCTCCCCATCTCTCTAAAATCAATAAAAAGTTTTTAAATATTTTTGTTATCTCATCCATACTTCTTAACCATGCACTACGATCTATAATTGTTTTTATAATACATTACATTTAGATAAAAAATTAATGTGTCCCTACTGTTAAGATTTACATAAATCTTCTATTTAGTCTATGGATCAAAGTTGTGAGGGTTAGGGGAAATTTCCTGGAAATGTAGAGAAAAGGGTGCTTAGGGAAAAAATAGTAGGACAGCTAAAAGGAAAGAAAAGTGTTTAAAATATGTGGGACTTCACTTGCAAAGAAATCTCATCAAAATTTGAGAATCTGGTATCATTTTAACACTGCTAATGAACCACTCCAATTGAGAGGGCTCCCCGATAATCAAGATGACTGAATCCCTAACCAAGACACAAACAGAAAGAGAAGACATCTGTATTTTGTTCAACACAAAAGAGAGTTTTTGCTTCTTTTCCTAAATAAGCAGGCTGATTTTGATACACAGAAGCTAGGGTATGCGTATGTTGTAAATTCCATGTGGATGTCAGAGAGAAGACTGGGAATAAACAGTCCAAATAGTGAGGCTGACAGTCAATGAAAGAAGTCAGATGTCTGAAATTAAACAGATTTTGCATTTTGTCAAAATTAAGGCATCTAATTTAGTATATACAAAAAGCAAAAGCACTACATAAATTCTTCCTTCTGCTTCTGAAAACTTATTTTGATCCACTTCCAATATGAAGAAAGCAGGTTTCACTCTTTAGGTAAATCAACATGAGTACATTTGCATTACACAAATTGTTCATTCTCTGATCATTCTGTTTAAGGTTTCACCAATGCCAACGACTATTTGTTGTGTACCTGTCTCAGTATTTGACTTCTCGTCCATAGTTTAAAAAAAAAGAAAAAGAAAAAGAAAGCGGAGAGTTTCAGTTTTTAAAGGGAAGTTCAAATACCTGATTGAACATTCCAACTTGGAGCTCATGGCTGGAACAAGGGAGGGCAGGTGTGAGTAGTGGGAAGGGCATGGAGCTAATGGTTTTCCTGAAAACGGTACAGTACCCTGCCCATGTGTCTTCATCTGAAAGGACAAAGAGGGTATCTACCAAACTGCCTAAAGTGTAGAAATGGGTAACAGTTCTTAACTGGTGCCAAGATGAGAAACCTTGGATTCAGCTGAGCTAAAAAGACAACAGCAATTACGTGTGCCAACTGAGATCTCTAAAATCGGGTCTTCCTCGTCCTCGCTGAAAAAATAGACTTTTTTCTATTTCTTCTTCCTTTTCACAGGGAAGCCCCAAATGTTCTAACCCAAATGTCTTACAGGAGTCTGGGGAGTTTCCACTTTTCTTGGGCAAAGCAGTTACGGAGAGTTGGTGGAAGAAACCTCATTTGGGAACTCTAAATCCACATCACTACAGAAATCCTATTTCTTATATTCAGTGGTTCTTACTCTTAAACGACTCTTTGGAAAAGAAGCTATTTAAAATTTGAGTACTGATCTTACTCTAATCATACTAGACTCTGTCAAACAGAAAAATCTTGGATAACTCATATTATACAAGTGGATACCACTGAGGACTGGTATATATTAAAATGTCAATGGTTTATAATGGCAGAGAGTCCACATTATGAAATCAGTGATATTCATAACTTTTATGGAGTATATTTTATGAAGTTATAACTCTTCAGAAGCTTATGTGAGAATAAAAGAGGCAAAAATTTTAACATAATACACTATTTGACTAAATCTAACAATAATAGTGATGACAGTCGAGACTTAAAAGAGCTGACCAATCATTTTATAATTTTGAATACACACATATGAATACGTGTGAGTTTCACAGGGTCAGAGTATGTGAAGCTCCACTCCATTAAAACTGAACCTGTATGAGCAGTATCAAGACTTCTTGTTTTAGCCCTGGCTGGTGTGGTTCAGTGGAATGAGTGCTAGCCTGTGAACCAAAGGGTCACTGGTTTGATTCCCAGTCAGGGCACATGCCTGGGTTGCAGGCCAGGTCCTTGGTGGGGGTGCATGAGAGGCAACCACACACTGATGTTTCTCTCCCACCCTTCTGCTCTCTCTAAAAATAAATAAATAAAATCTTAAAAAAAAAAGAAAGACTTTTTGTTTTATATACAAGGATCATTCCTTGACTAGCATTGTCCTATTTCATAGTGATACTTTGTTAGGCTTGTCATCCAGGGTGGCCAGTGAGAACTGGGAATAGCAAATGTCGTTTGGTTGGTACTTCTATACTTTAAGTTACTATTCTTTATAAAATCTAAGCAATTAACAGAAAAGACACACACCATTATAAACACTTATGAAAAGAATTACAATTGTGCTGAAATTATAAATATGTTGTTTATCAAACTAATTAAAAAGGAGCTTAATTATGATTATCTTATTGGAACACTTAATATAAACACATACCTCTTGTAGAGTATTAATATCTACTCCATCCCCTTGAATAACTCGAAGATAAGGTGGTAGCAGCTTGTAGCCCTTTGAGTTCTCAGTAACAGGGAACTTCTTACCCAAAATATCCAAAACCTGTACAGAAAAATACACACCCAACACAAAATAACTAAAAATGAAAAAAGTGTAAAAGCTTCCCAAAGTTAAAAAAGAGACTTTGGTTTGCTAGACAATCTTGAGAATACAAAAATAATCAATGTACTTAAAAAAATTTTACCCTATCTATAAATCTTTCAAAATTTTCTCTCAATTCCTTCTGATTATGTTAGAAACAGGCATTCTATTTTCTATCAAGTCATTGTAACAGTGAAGTGTCTCAAAACAGTATTTTTTCCCTACATCTTTTAAATTACATAGATTAAAAAAAAAAAAAAAACCTTTAACACTAGGAGCTTAAGACAATAAATATAACAGTTTTAAAAGGTGTAGAAAGCACTACTTAACAAACTCATGATTATACTTTTGATTTGGATTTATTCTTTTTGTCCCTAATAGTTTTGTTTGCTTTAATTTTGATAAAACAAATATAAATCCATTTGAATTACAAAGTTCGGAGAACTATGTTTGCAAGACAAAGTTGGAAATGAAGCACATATAACCCAATTTCTCTGAAGTTCTCCTTGATTAAAGATGACACACAATTTTTAAGCTAAACTGCATAATATGCAAATCACACCAATCATTCATTAACTACTGAAAGTTGTGTAGCAGCTGATATACCTAAACGTTGATTTAAAATTTCTCAGAAAGCTTAGTCAGAGATTCAAAAGACCTATCAAATAATTTTCCTCCTCAGCAACACTCCCTTTTCCTAAATAGACTGATGATTCTAACAATGAGGAAATTCCCTATTGATGACTTTATTATTCTTAAAACTAAGTCTACACATTTTTTTATTAGGTAACAGGAAAAACATGAAACCTCTTATATTTGCTAGAACTAAATCTGTTAACATTTGAGGCTAAGATAAGACTTTAAGGCTCTGGCTGGTGTAGCTCAGTGGCTTGAGTGCTGGCCTATGACACAGAGGTTGCTGGTTTGATTCCCAGTCAGGGCACATGCCTGGGTTGCCAGCCAGGTCCCCAATTAGGGGCAGTATGAGAAGCAACCACACATTGCTGTTTCTCTACCTCTCTTTCTCTCTCCTTTCCCCTCTGCCTAAAAATAAATAAACAAAATCTTTAAAAAAAAAGACTTTAAGATTGGCCTATTATGTAACAGGATAAGAAAAGACTTCCTTGGTTCTATATCCCCCCTTTTTTAAGTGGTAATTTATCATCTAATCATTAGCTGGGAAACTGTGGTAAAATGAGAAGGTGACAATGGGTACTTGGCTATTTTACATGTTGTGTGACCTTGAGCAAGTTATTTTAACCTCTTTATCTAAGTCTGTTTCTTGGTCTATAAAAAGAGAATGTAATACTTATCACAGAGAATAAATGACAGCTTAAGTAAAGCACCTAATGCAATATTTTTCTAGTAGTGAAGATCAAATAACCTGCTCTTATTTAGTGCTTTTCAAAGAAGGCAAACCAAGTCCTGAGCACTAAAAATAGACACCACTGCTACACTGAGGACTGAAGACCTTTGAAGAATCACTACTGGAAGAGTATTTTCAAATTTTTTTTACCACATCACCTTGCACGTATTTCTGTTGCACTAAGAATTTAAAAGGTATAGCAATGACTTGTGATAAAGGAAAAAGAAACAAGCTACAAACCTGGTAAGTCACAGGATTCCTTAAGATGGTAATGCTATTAATTAATTTTGAAAGTAAGTAGAACATATTAGTACTTAACTGTCTCTTTGATAAGTAACCCATAAGTCTGGGTACCCACCCTTTCTGTTATTAATGTGTGACCTTGGGCAAATCTATTACCCTCTCCTGGCTGCAACTCTAAAATAAGGTCCAGATAGCTCTGAAATGGTACGTGTATAAATAAAATTAAAAGTAGTGTTGATGCAGCTGGTTGATAGGCATTTTAATCATCAAGTTATGTATTAAAATTTACCTTTAATACAGTGTCAAGAGGATTTCCAGAATCGGGTCTGATTATTAGTGGTGCTTCTGTACTTCTTGATACTATTAAATGTCTTAGATCTTCACCCCATATTTTCTCACACGCATTATAAATATCATAGCTATCGCTGACCACAGATACAGGCACTGATGAAAACTGTGTTACTATATGTTCAAAAGCATCTTTTTCATGGTCTTTCCCCCAAGCTGTTATGGTACTAGAAAACAAAATGAAAATACAGATTTACGTAGGCGGACAAATTACTGTTCCTGAACCATATCTCATGTTTACTATACTATACCATCAACACTTCAGAGAAAGTGAGTGATTTTTAGTTTAAAGAATACACAGCAGGTTAGTTAAATAGTTGGACTAAACCACCCCCTGAATAATTTTTTTAAAGACTGAAAGTAATATTTTTCCTCTCCAATAGTTAGTTTAGCTTTTAAGTCACATTCAGCTTTCTGTGGGGAACTCCTGACCCTGCTCACCTGAACTCAGTGAACTAAAAGGCACTTGCTGAATGCACTCAACGCCCAGATGTCAGGAAGAATGAACACACGCTCCCATTATTTGCCAGGCAATGGAAAGCACTTAGCTCCCTCCTGTGAATTTCCAAAACCATGTACCAATAGCAGACATGTACTTGATCTTTTTTATCTTTCAAAATCTAAAAACTTAAAGGCAACTACTTACCCTATACACACATCCATATAGTCAACTAAATCTTTACCTATTATATCTTCTAATGGTAAGTAACTTATTTCATTTATAGATTATCTACTACTAATTAATATATGCCCATGGAATAAGAATGTTAATATTTAGTTTGCACAAAACATAATTTAGATGGGAAATAAAGTGTGAGAGTTTCTAGAAGCAAGAATGGTTACAGTGATTTTTATAATGTCCTCAATAGTGGTTCTTCTTATTGAACAGATTAATATGTAACTTAAGTACTTCTGGGTTTACTAATACAGAAGTAGGCAAAAGTAAGTTAATAATAATTAATATAATAATAATAATAAAAGAATACAGTGTTTTGTGTACTCACAACTGTCAATCTACTTTTGCCCACCCCTGTATACAATCTTTCAAATTCTTGAACAAAATAATGAATTTGAAAATTGCCATTTCTTCATGCCAAGTAATTTTTCTTTGTTCCCTAATTTTCTAGTCTTTGCCTTTACCCCATTTTCATAAGTAAAACAATGAAAAGACAACCCATTCATTTATTGTAGAACACTATGCAGGTGTAAGTTTATCTCCAACAGTTTGAAGAGTCATACTAATTTATGTTTGAAATTGTTATTTCATTTCTACTTTTTTTCTGAAGGACCAGAGTAAACATTTTCCGTGCTGCCAATGGTATGCTGGGGATAGCAGAGCATGTACCATTCAGGTTTATTTACCCAGAGACACTACTCTTGTCTGAAATGGAGAAATGGCCTATTTATATAGTGAACACTCTTCTAAACAACTAGAGGCTGCCAGTAACTATGTTGGCACCATAGGCATTACGCAAACATCTGCAGAGTAAGGGAAAATTGAGACAGGATGAAGAGAAGCCCTTTCTTCATATCAAGAATTGCTACTGTCGCCCTGGCCATGTGGCTAAGTACATCAAAAGGTCAGTTCAATCCCTGGTGGGGGGGTATACAGGAGGCAACCAATTGATGTTTCGCTCTCACAGTGATGTGTGTGTGTTTCTCTCTCTAAAATCAATAAAAAAATATATCCTAATGTGGGGGGTTAAAAAAAAAAACAAAATTGCTACTGTTCTCTTTGTCAGGGACACAATTAAGAGCAAAGACTTGCAATACTCCAGACCTTTGGAACTGAAGAAAAAAATCCTCCAGTTAGAGGTCATTGCTTATGCAGTTATGTTTTACTAGCATTGTACCAACAGTCATCCAACTCGGCTATTTGTGTTTATCAAGTCTAGCTAAGGTAACTGTTCATTTTCAGCCTTTATTTTATGGTTTCTCTGTGGCATGTGAACTTTCCTGAAGCTTTCTCCCCCATGACTTCAGTGACAGCGCCTATGTTTTGATTTTTTTCGACTTCTGCAGCTCCTTTTCAGTCTCCAACAGATGCTGTGCTCTCTCTCCTTTCTTCAGTCTGACCAAAGGCTCTGATCTGGGCACTTGTCTCCCTTTATACACCTCCGTGAATGGAAAAACACTATAAGCTTTTAAAAATACTACGTGATGAGGGCTTCCAAAGTGTGCACCCTAACACAGGTTTTGCTTCTGTACTCCAGATGTACTTTGTTGGGTAGGAAGATGAGTATCTTCATCTCATTATCCCAGGCATTTCCTAACGCACCCTGTACATAATCCAGATGTTACACTTATTCTCCTAGTATGGTATTTGGTATATGAAGATCATAGATATGTATTCAATGAACTCTGCTTATGCTAATATTCCAACTTGCAATGCATAATTAGATACCTTTCCCAAGTTTGAGGGGAAAATTATGTAACTGAATATTTCTAAACCCAGATTAATATATTCCTTAAGAAAATATCTATAACAATGGCAGTGCTGTAAATTTTAGAGTTCTCTTATTTTAAAGTTATTTTAGATGTCAGCTCATTTATTCTCATTTATGACAGCTGAT
>PVKM010021771.1:0-22340 GCA_004027735.1 Carollia perspicillata | reverse complement strand
ACCTAAACGGCTTTTCAAGAGCAAGCACATACCTTATGGACCCATTCATATTCTCCATATTTAGAATCAAAGGTTCCTTTCTGAAGAGATCTTAATTTTAAGGTAAAACGTGGTCCTAGTTCCTGAATTCCCACTTTCTTTTCACTCTTGAATATGTATCTTCAACGGTAAAGAAAAAAGTTGAAATTAGTTTGCATAAACCTAACTTACTTCTTTAACATTATGACAGGGTTCAAAAGACTATTTCTCATTTACTCATAACTCATATTTCTCATAACATATTAGAAAACTGGTTTATGTTGAAAATGTATCTCATGATTAAAGTCAAAATCCAAGGAGTCAAGGTACCTCCCTCACCTGTGAAATCTGAAGAAGATATAATCCCGTTGATTGTGGAATGTGGCAACCTGCCTCCCAGTGAACTGAGGATTATGGGGAAAGAGAGATGCAAACATCCGTCCAATAGAATGACCCAGCCGTGTTGTAAAATTATTAAGAATTATTTCAGGTATGTGTTCTGTGGGGTCCTTGCCCCTTCTCTATAAAAATGGTGAGAAATCAATGAATTAGCAAAGCTATACCATTGCAATTTTAATTTTATAATTTAAATGACAAACATGAAAATTTATCTTAACAACCACAGATAGCTTACTAAACCCATGAATTAAGATATGTCTAAAAGTATTTCATATGCTGTGAATGCACCAACGTGTTCTAGAAGAGCAACATGTTTCGTAGTGTTGAAGGCTACTGCTCTGTCTGCCATAATCAGTCTCACAAGGAAACTGTTAGTAGATAAAACTATTGTTTTAATCAGGAGAGTAAATGCCATTATTAAAATCAATCTGCTCTTTAGTTACAGCATCTACTTAAGCAAACATTATGAGACCAATGCTAATCAAGCAATGCCTAAAACTTACCTTGATTTCTTTACGCAGACGAACACTGCTCATTTTAAAATGCGCAGTTGGTCCATTTGGCAAGTGACTCAGAATTAATCCATCTGTTCAGAAAGCTAAGAACATAACTAAACTCCAATATAAATCTTGAATTGTTTGACTAATTGGTCCTCTATGCCTAAAGGCTCCTAAAATCTGTAGCTGGGTGAACAGGCATGTGTTCCTCTGGGTTAACAGATTTCCTTATGAAACCTCAAACTCAAGACACATATGTCAACATAAATCTTTCAGAAAAGTGGATTAAGCTGTTGTCCTACCTTTTCTCTTTTCAGAATATGAAGAATAGCTCATCATCACTTTCAACAGGGTATTTGAGCATTCAACTGAAGCCCACCACTCTTAGCAGGAATGAGACAGGAAGGGATTCTAGAATAATTAAGTTCACCTCTATGTAGACGCCTTATAATCCTAAAAATGAACTTTTATGTTTGTAAGGTTAGGGTATGCTGTCAGCTTTGACTGTCATCCCACAAAACCAGAGACTCATAAGCTCCCTTCTCGATATCAAGGTTATTAGTGTGGCGCTCACAATGTGGCTCCGAACCACCTTTCTAACCCGTCTCCCCATGGTGTTTCCTAATCAGTAGGCAGTGATACAATCTCTTATACACCATACACATTAATCTTACCATGTCTGTTCTTTTTTAAACTCATGCTTTAATACCTGCAATAGTTTACTCATGCATTATGTCCCACTTCAAATGCCACCTCTTTTTACAGTCAAAATTAAGCTCGGAATCTCAGTTTTCATTTACTATAGCACTTGTCACTTATTTTAAGTTATAGTCATGTAAATGCCATTTTTCCCAGCTCTTGAAGGCTCCATTTCTGACAGATACCAATGTCTACCACATAGCAGATTATCAGTAACTGTTTGAATATTTTCAAGATTTACCACAGGTTCAACTTCATGACACACAGCCAAAAGTATTTGTGTCATCTGCACACTGAAAAATTTAATCAAATCTTTAGGGGGTTAAGAGAGGTAACAGTCATTTCTTGCAACCTAAATCAAGGTTTGAATCCTTTTGAAAACATTCCTACTAAGTATGGTTTGTGCCAGAAGCAAACTACAAAATCCAAACTTACTAATTCCTAAGTACCTGCAATGTACAAAAAGTTGCTATTACTGCTAATCTCTTAACACAAATGCAAAACACTCCATGCAAAACAGGAGTCCTCCCTTAAAAAAAGGATACTTGGGGTTTTACGATCTTCATTAATAACGATCAGATCTGTGAAATCTCTTGAGATGCACTGTGGAATAATTTTTTTCAGAGCCAGTCCTCTTCTGTAATAAACATGTGAGTTTGGTATAACTGTGGAGAGCTGTTCACAGAGTCGTACTGTTCTCTGTAAAACAAAATTACAAAAATCTCCAAAAGTGAAAACAATAAAAATTTACTTATCAGCAGAGATACAATGAGTATTATAAAATGTTAATAGAGAGCAAGGCTGGGAAAAGAATGAAATCTGAACCATGTTTCATTCTTTACCAAAGGCTGGTTATCCTAAAGCAGTGACTCTCATTGGTGGTGACTCTGCTCCACCAGGAGACCTTTGACAATACCTGAAAACATCACCATTTCTGGTGATTGTGCCTGGGGATGGGGAATGGCTGGCACTGGTGATATCTAACAGATAAAGACCAGAGATGCTGCGAAACATTCTATAATGAGCAGGACAACCCCCCAAATGAAAAATTACACAGCCCGAATGTTACCAGTGCTGAGGCTGAGACACCCTATCCTGAAGAATCATGCTTGGTAAACCTACATTCCACCACCAGTGTTACATTTTATTTAGCTTATTCACAGGCATCATCGATGGCAATCACTAACTCTTCTGAACAGAGTTCCTTTAAATAGTGTAAGTAATAAAAGAACATTAGGAATTCAAGAACTACACAAATTAATGTATTTATTACCCCATGAGGTCTATCTGATGTTGTAATGAGAATCTTGGGAGAAGTTTGTCTGTTGAAGTAAGAAGCAAATTCATCTGTAGCTTCATCATAAGCAACCTAAGAATAGAAAAACAAGATAATTTTACATCAAATACTCTCCTGGGTCGAAATTTTAAAAGTAGTTCTAGAAGGATTCAGTGACAGTGACTACCTAGCTGACAAGGGATTTAAATAAGGCCTAGAAGGGACTTACATTAATAGCAACATGAAGAAGTTAGGTGATTTCCTCTGGAAAAAAAAGTCAAAAACAATTTCAGGGCACAAACAGAAATGTGTTTATCCTTGAAAAATGGCTTCAGCCATAGTCAAGATTATCAGAAATCTTCCTAGAGCTGCTATTTCCCCCAACAACACTGTCAGTAAAAACAAGAACTTTTCATCAACTTTAGGTCTGATGGTAGGCAAGAACCAGAAGTCTTGACTCCAGAGGTGGTGGGCCCAATCCAGGGCAGGAGAATGTGTGTGAAAACCCTAGCTTTGCTAGTCTAAGCTTACAGATCCACTTCGGGATAGCTGTGGAAATTTAAAGAAACCTTAAATTTAAAGGAGAGCTTCGGAAGTGAAAGAGCCATAGAAAGGCTGACAGGTCTTCACAGATCCCTGGCTGATGACTTAACTATACATGGCAGACACTACACATGGAAGAAACCTCAGACTCGAGCACACATGACAGGCAAGGGAGACTTGAGAACTGGCTGTAACTCTGAAACATCCCTCAACCCAGACACAGCTTAGCCAGCAGAAGCTATGTATGTCATAGTGGATCGAGGTGTCTAAACTTCTGTCCAAATCACTGGCTGACCATTAAGCCACACAAACACAGGGGAAATCCCTACAGATTCAGTTTAAAAACAACGAAACTGGGTAGAGACAGTGCAATTGTTGGACATAAACCACATATTAGATCTAGGCAACTTACTAATTTAAAACAGTAACAAAAAAACCCCAATAACCCTTAAGAAATAAAACAATCCAGAGTTCTTACAATATGACATCCAGTTTTAAAGCAAAAAAAGAAAAAAAAAGATACAAAGAAACAGGAAAGTAGGACCACAATCAAGGAAAAAAACAGTCAATAAAAGTTGACTGAGGGCACAGTGCTGAATTTGGCAAACATTTCCAGCAGCTATAATATATTCAAGTAATGGAAAATAAGGCTTTAATAGCAGATCTGAGATGCCAGAAAAGTCAGTGAACTAGAAAGTATTAATATCCAATCTGAAGAACAGAAATCAATCAGAAAAACGTGCAAAGCAGGAGAACTTGGAGGGCAATGTTAACCATTTCAACAGTATTAAGAAGAGAGTCCCAGAAAGGGGAGTGAAATGGGCAGGAAGAAAAATAATCAAAGAAATAATGGATGAAAACTCCCCAGATTTGATGAAAAACTAGCTTGGCTTTCCAAATTAGAGAAAATTCTGAAGAGAAAAATTAGTCCTGTATAGGGGAATGATGGTTAATGGCTGATTTCTCATCAGAAATAATAAAGGCCAAGATACAATGGCATATGTTCAAAGTAATAATGGGAAAAAAAGTCAATAAAAAATTCTATATTCTAAACAACCGTCTTTAAAAAATGAAGGTAAAATGAGCACATTTTCAGATAAAAATGGAGCTTTAGACTCGGGACATTTACACAATGGAATACTACTTGGCTATAAAAAAGAAGAAATTTTACCCTTTTCAACAGCATGAATGGACCTGGAGAGCATTATGCTAAGTGAAATAAGCCAGTCAGAGAAAGATAAATACCATACAGTTTCACTTCTAAGAATCTAATGAACAAAATACAGACAGACTCAGAGCAGGATGACAATTCTGGAGAGTGGGGTTCGTGGTGGAGGGATTGAGCAAAAAGGAAAAGGACTCAGGGATATGGACAACAGTGTGGGGATTGCTGGGAGGAGGGGAATATGAGGGGGATAAGTGGTAACGTAAAAGACAATTTAAGAAAAGAAAAAGACAAGAAAATCCTACAAGATGAAAGAAAATGACACTAGATGGAAATGTGAAATGAGAATCTATGGGAAGAAGAAATAATACATATGAAGGTAAACACAGGAGAGAATGTGTGTGTGTTTATATACTCTTAATTTCTTTAAAAATTGTATAAAGCAGTAATCACAACACTGAGTTTACAACATAAACAAAAGTAGTATATATGACAATAATGGCACAAAAATGAAGAAAATGAAGCTATACTGGTGCAAATTTGCTATATTTTACCAGAATTGTACCAGTATGTATTTAAATAGAGTGTGATAAATTAAAAGTGCATGCTGTACTTCCTAAAGCACCAACTAAAAAAAAAAGCTTAAAAGATCAATAAGAATGAATAGAGCATACTAAAAAAATACTTGTTTAATAAAAAAAGCAGTAAGGAAGAAGAGATGAAAAATAAAGACATAAGATACATAAGATGTGAAAAAAAGCAAAGTGGCAGATATAAATCTACACCAATAATTAACAAGTATTAACTGTCAAACTGAAAAAGCAATATCCAACCAGTGTCTGTGACACTTTAAATTCAAAGATACCAACTGGTTGAAATATTAGAAAAGGGGATGAAAAATCCATCAAATAAATTTTTAAAATCAAGGTGTAGAAGGAAAAAAGTGGGAGATAAAGATTCAATAGAGAGAAACAAAGAAAAAAGTAGTTTCAAAAGAGTAACAAAATAGATACATTTTTGGTGAAAAGTCAAATGAATAATAATAGGAATGAAAAGGGGACAGCACTGTGATGTGGACCCCAGCTTGTGGGGTCCGAAACATTGTGGATAGGGGAGAGACACTCACACGGACTACCGAGTCCTGTGGAGGAAAAGGGCAAGCATGGCTTTTCTCTCCAGGGGAGGACTAGCCTTTATTGGGTTTCTCAGCACACTACATTATCATCCTTATTTACTATGCACAGGTTGCTTTAGGTGGCCACCTTTTACAGAAAACAAAGGAGCCAATGCTGCTAATCGCATCACAGAAGAAGGATATTTGCAAATGAAAAGGCAAAAGTGGTTGAACCTGTTATACTCATCCTTGGAAGGTTTAGCATGGATTTTAGGAAGTTGTTTTGCAGTAAATGTTTGCCACAAATCGGGTGAGGGAGTTTTTAGCAAAAGCAAGACTCAAAGCGGCCTAGGCATATTGCAGGCCTGATTCCCCATGAGAGAACCCATCCATGGGCGTGGGTCCTGTGCATCTCCCAGTGGGAGCTGGGCCCACGCCATGCAGAACAGTCTCCTACAGTACTGCAGTCTCGCTCACATAGATGTACATTTCTAAGCAAAATATTGGCAGAAAAAATACATAATCTCAGTATTTTCAGAAAAAGTATCTGATAACATTCTATATGCCTTCTTGATAAAACAAGAAAAAAAGAGCAAAAAAAAAAAAAAGGAATTTCCTTACCTCACAATCAGAATATACCAGTAACACAAATATTAATGATGACACACTAGAACAGAAAGTATTCTCTTTTAAATTAGGATGCCACTAATGTTTTTCCATGTATTAGACTTATGCTGAAGGTTCTACTCATCAGAAAAGTGAAGGGGAAAAAACTGTTAATGGATTGAAAGTAAAAAACTTAAGTAGAAATGATTTATCTAAACATGAAATGAAAATGATATGCAAAAAAACTATTAGAAATTAATTTGGGAAACTATTGGTTAAGATCACTATTAAAATTCAAATGTGTTTTTATAAATCAGCAAATAAAATATTTTTTCAGAGATGTGTCACACACTAGTAAGAAAAAACATAAGATAACCAGGAATAGCTCTAGCAATATTTATGTGTAAATGTACGTGAAGGAAATTAGGAAATTCACTGAAATACATTTTCAGTATTTAAAGAAGTCCTAATAAAGCGGTATTTACACTGCCAGCCCCCCCCCACAGGGATTTGCTCTAGTGTATCTTAAAATTTCATATGGAAGCCCTGGCTGGGTGGCTCTGCTGGTTGGAGCTCGTCCCATACACCAAAAGGTTGTGGGTTCAGTTTCGATTCCAGGTCAGGGCACGTATTTTAAGTTGCGGGTTCAATCCTTAGTCAGAGTGTGTAAGGAAGGCAACTGATCCAAGTTTCTCACATCGATGTCTCTCTCTTTCTCTTCCTCTCTGTCTAAAATCAGTAAATATATCCTTTGGTGAAGATTGGAAAAAAAAAAGACATTTTTATACGGAAGATCAAAAGTCCAGAAAGAGAACAATACTATATACAGACTGGGATTTTAGGATAAAGGTGGGAAGGGGAGTCTGATCATGAAATTAAACAATTGAGAAAGTAAAGAACTGATACAGTGGCACCTCTGGTCAAGATGGAGGTATAGGTAAATGTGGTACTTGAATCCTCCCACAACCACATCAAAATTACAATTAAACTAAAGAAAACCATCATTCAGAACCATCTTACATCTAGCTGAATGTATTTAAAGAAGAAGCCACACTGAGACTGGCAGTGGGGTGGAGATGCAGGTCGGACTGGTCCCGCACCACATGTGGCAAATGAAAATTGGGAGGGATATCTCAGCTGCAGTAGTCCTCTGAGAGAGGGGTCCCAGCCCCACATCACACTCCCCAGCCCAGGGTTCTATTGCCAGAGAGAGAAGTCTCCCTAACTTCTAGCTGTAAAAACCAGCAGGGCTTATGGCTGAGCGAGACGAAGGACTTCTGGAATCCCAGATGTTCCTCTTAAAGGACCCACATATGGACTTACTTTGACTCATTTTCTCTGAGCTCTGGCACTGGGGCAGCAGCTTGAAAGGAATCAGGGACACATGGGAGGAACTGAATTGTCTGGCATCAGGGCAAGAGCTGGAGGGGCAGCTTTCTGCCAGACAGAAGTCCTGGCAGAAGCCATCGTTCCTTTTCTGAGATCCTCCCCACCACACAGAACTGGCAGACAGTCACCACATCTGAGTCTCCATCATCCTGGCCCACAGTGCTGGCCCACCCTAGTGATTCCCTAATAGTATGAGGCTAATACCATGGCCCACCCAAACTGCGGACCCACCCAAGCTGTTTCCAGTGGCTAATCCATACAAATGACCTGTCTTGGCTCATGCTTCAGATTTTCCTAAAACAAGCAGCGTCTGGTCTCAGCCTGTCCCATACCTCTGGCTAAGTGATCTGAGGTGCGGCACTAGCAACGATTGGCTTTATTTACAGCTTCGCCTCACTTGGGATCTCCACACCCGGCACAAGCACCTGCCATCTGCTAATCACTTTGTAGCTCATGCTCGGTGGCCCTGGGTTAGAACACAGGCAGTGGCTGACCTTGGTCTGCACCTCCCAGGAGGCCCCAGAGCCAGCACACTTGATGGAGAGCTTCAGACCACATCCCAAATACCTGCACAAGTGACACACTTAAGGGCTGGACTCAGGGCATCAGAGCCCCTGCACAGCTAATCCTCCACAGTGGTCAGTGGTTGCAGCCAGTCCTCACAGCCTATAGGCCTGGGGCGGTAAACCCCTCCCACTGAAGTGCCAATAGCAATCAAACCTCAACTACAAGAGGAGGGTGTACACTGCCTACCTGGGGGTAAGGGGGGCGTGGAGTACCCAGCTTGGGTGACTGGGAAGGCTGTGCCATCGGACCCTACAGAACACCTACTACAAAAGGCCACTCCACCAGGCCTGAGAGATGTAGCAGCTCTACCTAATACACAGAAACAAATGTAGGGAGGCTGCCAAAATGAGACAGAGAAACACATCCCAAATGAAAGAACAGAACAAAACTCCAGAAAAAAAACTGAACAAAAGGGAGATAATCAATCTACTAGATGCAGAGTTACACTGGATATAAGGATGCTCACTGAACTTAGTGAGAACTTACAACAATGACAGTGAGGATGACAACAACAAAACACACACAAAACCACAGTGAGAAATGAAGGATACATAAACTGAAATGAAGAATATTTACAAAGAATCAACAGTAGAACAGATGAAGCCAAGAATCAAACCAGCAATCTGGAATACAAGGAAGCAAAAAACATCCAATCAAAACAGCAAAAAGGGAAAAAGGGAATAAAAAAAATGAGGATAGTGTAAGGCAAAGGTCCCCAACCTTTTTGGCAGCAGGGACCCATTTTGACAAGAAGACAAGAGGCAGAGCTCAAGCAGTAATGTGAGTGAAGCTTCATTTGCTCACCCTCCGCTCACCCCCTGCTCTGTAGCCCAGGGTTTGGGGACCCCGGTGCAAGGAGCCTCCGGGACAACTTCAAGCATACCAACATTCATATCATGGAGGCTCCAGAAGAAGAGAGAGTACGACACTGAAAACCACTGTGAAAAAATAGTGTCAGAAAACTTCCCTCACCTGTTTAAGGAAATAGACATACACGTCGAGAAAGCTTAGAGAGTCCCAAACAAAACGAGCCCAAAGAGGCCTACACCAAAACACATCATAATTAACATGCAAATAGTTAAAAGCAGCAACAGAAAAGCAGTTACCTAAAAAGGAGCGCCCATAAAACTGTCAGTTGATTTCTCAGCAGAAATTTTACAGGCCAGATGGGACAAGAAGTATTCAAAGTGATGAAGAGCAAGGTCCTACAACCAAGGTCACTCTATCCAGCAAACCTATCATTTAGAATTGAAGAACAGATTAAGAACTTCCCAAACAAGAAAAAGCTAAAGGCACTCATCACCACCAAACCAGTATTATGTGAAATGTTAAAGATTCTTCTTTAAGAAGAAAATGAAAGTAAAGGATCAAAAATATGAACAACAAAATGGCAATAAATACTTGCCTATCAACAAGCAAATCTAAAAGACAAAATAAATGAACAAGCAGAATCAAAAAATGGTCTCACAATAAATCCTAGGTAGGTATCACATTATCATATTCAAAATAGCTTTACAATAAACTTTTTATTTTTTATTTAAAAGAAAAAAAAGAACTGATACAGTGACAAGTTTACCTAGCACACTGAAAGCCCAGGAAAAAAGCCAAGCACATACGGATAGTTGATATACGACACAGCATTAAAATTCACTGTAGGGAAAGGTTGTAGCTACTCCCAAAATGGTATGGGGAAACTGGTTATATATGTTAGGGAGAGGCCAGGACAAGAAGGAAAGAAATTAGTTTACTTTCTCACACCAGAAAGAGAAATTAATTCCTAATGATCACGTACATAAATGTGAAAGGCAACTCTTCAATTTTTCTAGGAAAAATATATGAGAACATATGATCCTAGGATAGAGAAAGATTTCTTAATTATGACAAAAAACATAAATATTAAAAAAGTTAAATCCAACTATATTAAGGTCTTTTGTTTATCAAAAGACATCATCATAAAGAAGTAAAAAGAGAACACACAAACTGGAAAATACTTGTAACACATAGGATCAGTATTCAAACTATACACAGAAGTTCTACAAATCAGTAATATACACTGATAGGACAAAAAAATTGGGCAAAACACATAAGCTGGCATATCTCTACCAAAATCACAGCACATGCCCAAAAAGATGCTCAGTAACATTATAAATCAGGGAAATGCAAACTCAAATTAAAATAGGCTAGTCCTTTATCACTAGTCTGACTATACACAAGCAGTAGCCAGAATGTGGATGACCAGGCACATTGCTCTTATACTGTGGAAGTGCATAATGACCATCATTTTGCAAAACATTTTGGCGCTATCATGTAAAGTTTAACATTTACACATCTCCATGACCCAGCAAATTCTCCCTTAGGTACACGTTTAGGGAAACTTTTACATATATATATATATATATATATATATATATATATATATATATAGCCTCGATATGTCTATGATCCCCAATTTATCTCCAGCCAAAACCTCTTCATTATCTTGACAATAATAGTACCATTCTAACTGCTCTGGCTAAACCTCCATACCCTTGTTGAATCCTCTTTCACATTGCATAACCAATCTTTCAAGAAATTCTAGTGCCTCTAATTTCAAAATATGCCCAGTAAAAAAAAAAAAAAAAACACCTCACATTCAGAGCAATTCTCAATATTCAATTAACCACCAAGGTCCAAGTCGTCTTGTCATCATTGTCATCATCATCTCTTTGCTAGATCACTTTAGTAGCTAACTAGTTTGTTTACCACATTATATCATCAGTACAGCAACCAGTCACTTTTAAAAATTAAGTCTGATCACATAATTCCTCTGTTCAGAACCACCCAGTGGCTCCTCATTTCACTGGGTGTAAAAGCCAAATTCCTCACAATAGCCAACAAAGTCACTAATCTGGCTCTGCACTTCTCCATACTTTCCTGTCGCCTCTTCTACAATTTTCCCCCATTGCTCACTTAATTTCAGCATGTTAGCTTCTTTGCTTTTCCTCAAAAACATGCTAAGCATGCTCCTACTTTAGAGCTTTTCCACGGGCTGTTTCCCCACTCTGGAGTACTTTCCCCCCAAAGATAGCTGGTCCCTTCACATCCTTCAAGTCTTTGCTAAAGGCCATCTCAACGAAGCCTGCCCTGTTCACTGGATACGAAATTGCAACCCAAACCAACAGAAAAATAAACAAGAAACACGAACAAATCATTGATTAAAAAGAAAGATGTTCAACCTCATTCATTACAAGAGAGTGGCAAGTTAAAACTACCGTGAGATAATTTCTCAACTCTCAGACTGAAAAAAATTATATGTAATTACAAAAGTCTTGAAAGTTTGAAGAGTAACATTTATTTACATAAACCTCAAAGCACCCCCCCCCCCAAATACTTATTAATTAATTACACAGGGAAAAATCGTAGCTATAACAGAAGAAACCTGGCAGGCATTTTAATCAAGTAATGAAAGTTAACTAGTAATGGGAAAATCAATAGTACCAATTCTGATAAGAGGTGCTGAAAAGAACATAACATCATTATCTGTAGTATTCCTGTCAAAAGTACATCAACTGAATATAATCATGAGCAAACCTGACTCATTTTTAGTGAAATTCTACAAGAATACCCGGTTTGTACTGTTCAAAAATATCAATGTCATTAAAAGCAAAGAAATGTCTGAGGAACCATTCTAAATTTATGGAGGTTAAAGAGTCATTATAATGGAATGAATTGCACAATCTCGGTTTGTTTTTTTGTTTTTTTTGCTAAAAATGGTGTCATTGGGACAACTGGTAACATCTGAATAACCTGTATAGATTACATAATATTGTGTATCAATGTTAATTGTCTGATTTTGGTAACTGTTTACTGTGCTTATTTTAAAAATACATTTGTTTACAGGTAAAAACATACTAAAAGTATACAGAAGTATAGAGGCTTCATGTCTGCCATTACTCTCAAGCATTTCAGAATGAACATAAATGAGAGCCAAGTGCGGTACAATTTAATATTTAGGGAATCTGGGTGAAGTATATATATAGGAACTATTTTTCAACTCTCTGAAATTATGTAAAAATAAATAAAATGTATACATTCTTACAAACTCCTATATATATAAAACTGCAAATTCTACTCCAGGTAGTCCTAAATCTCCTTTGCCTACTTATTAACTCTAGTGACCTATCATCTGCTAACATATGATAATTTATTGTATTATATTCATTGTTTGCGTCTTCTCCTGCAATGTAAGCTCTGGGTGGACAATAATTTTGTGTGTATATGTGTGACAGTGTTTTGTGTACTGATGGACCTCTAATACCAAAAACAAATTCCAGTACATAGTAGGCAATCAATAAACATTGGTGGAAGACTGACGGACTGACTGAATGACTGTATTGGGAGATATGTGAAAACACTCTGATAAAACGCATGGTTCGAAAACAAATGACATAACAAAACCAAGTTTCCCTTATAAAGATTTAAAAAAATATGTTCACTGTTTTAAAAACCTTGATTCTCGGACTGTACGGTTGCAAACTATTTAAAGTTAAAATGTGAGAAGTAGAAGATTATTTTGAAATGAAGAGTTTTATGAGGACACAAAAAAATAACATCAAATATTATTCCTAAGTATCAAAATGTATAACAGGTACTACAAAATTCTACAGTATGAGAAATACTTTTCAAATGATGTATAAAAAAGGAGTATTAATGACAGGAAGTTATGTAGGCATAAAATAGAATACATTTCTAGAAAACAAATCATTGCCTTTTCTATAGCATTATTGGGAAATTTAATTATTATAAAATCTATAGCAAATAAGATAATATGCCAACAGTAGAGCTGTATCAATCCATTCGAGATATTCACCAGCAAGGACTTTAAACAACATATAAACAGATAATTTTTCATTACCTCTTCATCAGTAGGGTCTACTGTGGTTTCATCATACACTCGCTGGTTGTCAATGGTCTTGGGTATAGGTTTTGGTGGAGCCTAAATAAAAGAAAAAAGATTAAGTTGTAGTAAGAAACATTTTACATAAATAATTTTGCATTACAGTGGGAAGAATAACAGAAATTTGCAAACAATCCAAAAACTGAATCTGTTCCTCATTTCAAAACACTGCTAAATCAATCCTAACAACTCTGAGTAAAAAAAGCTTTTTAACTCTCTGAGCAGAAACACATACATACTAAAAGATTTGCCAACATTGGATCAAATGACTTAAAACCAGACAAAAGTCACAGAGAAAAAAGTGAGAGCAAAATAACTGTCCATTAATAGAGATATCAAACAAAATGAAAAAAATTACAAAAGTACATATACATGTAGCTTTGTCCCAGGACTTCCAAAAAGCTGTTCAGAAATATATAAGAAAAGCTACAAATCCATTTCCATCTGCTGAACTAGCAATTCTAGTTTGGGGGATTTAAAGAGGGGAGCAATTTACATAAAGAAAGATGTAGGATCACTATTGTTAACAGAAATGAACAGCAAATAGGGCAAATGTCCAACAGCAGGACAATGACTATAATACTTTGAACATAACGGAATATTGCTGCAATCAGCAATCATGCATACTCAGCCTAGACCAAAAACTAGGTAAATGAAGTGGTAAGGAGTAGGCAACAGAATCGTAAGTATACACTAACTGAAACAGACTTAAAATGTATGTACACTAGCAGAGATATGAATATGAGTTGATGGTATTTAGGATTTTATTTTTTATTACTCTATTAAACAAATATTGAGTTTTTAATAATTTTTTGAAGGAGGTAGTTCTAGGAAGTCATCCTTCAGTACAAAAAAACAGAATGGTGGTATTTTCAAATGGTGACCAGCATATTAACTTGCTGTAACTGACTGATTATTGAGAGCTAAAAAGAGACTAACATTGCTTGATAGAATTTTGCTGGCCAAAATAGTCTAATATTGGCAATTTCATGTCATTTAACATAATACTACTAAGAGAATGCGTGAAAAAGCAGTGTTTTATTTCTATATTGTCTATAATTTTCCCTTCTTCAAACACACTATCTTTACTTGGTACCTCATCATAAGAAATGGGAGTGGGGGAAGAGTTGTATGTTCTTTTTCTTTTTTTTTTAAGATTGTATTTATTTATTTTTAGAGAGGGGAAGGAGAGAGAAAGAGAGGGTAAGAAAAATCAAAGTGTGGTTCCCTCTCATGAGCCCCCCAACCAGGGACCTGGCCCACAAACCAGGCATGTGCCCTGACTGGAAATTGAACCAGCAACTCTTTGGTTTGCAGGCTGGCACTCAATCCACTGAGCCACAACAGCCAGGGCTAATGCATTATATCTTAAGCTGGGTAAAGAGTAGAAAGGGGTTTGTTATGTTATTGTTACACATCTGAAATACTTCACAAATTATGTCATTCAACATAAATATAATTGAGCATTGCTTAATATAAGATAGAAAGCAGATGGCTAAATACTTTATTTACCTTATCACCAAGAGCCTCTCTCTCTTTTTTAAGTTTTTTCTTAGCTGCCAACTTTTCCTAAAGGGTTTGAAAAAAGAACAATATTGAGAAACCATTAGTTATATCATAAACACATACAGAAACTACAAATTACTAATGCTACAAATACTTACACTGAGTAAACTTCATAATGTATTAAAATTAAAACGTTGACATAGATTTTTGTAAGTTATTGTACAATAAATGAGCTGGCCCATCCGTAAGATTTCTGTAACAAAAAGCTTTCTTCTTCTTCTTCTTCAAAAAAAAACTAAATTGGCCAATTTTGAATATTTAAAAGACTTCACTAACTTTTTTACTGTAAAATCTCAAATTAAGTGGAAATGCACAATGTATATCTAAAAAAACTTTTGCTGTTTTTCCTGCATTCCTAAAGAAGGTCATGTCTATGCTGGTTGTTTCTCTGGGAAAGTACTAAAAATAAATGGGAATGGGAGATTCATTTTCACGTTGCTTCCAATAAAAGCATCACTAGCTCTCCATGTATTTCATAATCAAAATGTGCTTTTAAAAAAGTATTAAGCACTTGAAAGGTAAGATTGTACTGTGAATGTGTATCTTCTGGACATTTCTGAACAAAATGCTTGACACAGAAAATGCTTATTAACTCTCAATCTATTAGGTCGCAAGAAGTCTTCTAGGAGACTTCTAGTCTTCTAGGACACCCTTCCCCCATACTCGCACACCAGAATGGGTGATATGCTCCTTCAACGTACTCCTTACTTAGCAATCAGGCCAAGTAAGACTCACTTGAGGGCTTCAAACAGTCTAGTAACAGGAGGTAAGCACATAAAAAGAGTATTATGTGTATGAACTTTTATAATGTGCAAGAATAAGCTTTAACTGCAATTTAACCACAAAATGAGCACTGTCAGCTTGGGCTTTATTTAAATCCCCCTATTTGATTACCTTCCAGAAGAGTATGAGGACAACGCTGTAAAGAGTAAATACAAATACTAGAAACATTACAGCACTAATTTCGGTAAGAGTTGCATCAGAGCAACATCACATTTTATTTAAGTATTGCCTGCATTAGATTCTGTGAATTAACCAACCGGAGGTGGACGGGACCAAGGAGAGGGATTGCCTCCTAGATCAAGAGGAAGTAATTTTCACTACTGGGAGAGCAGCAAAAAGCTGGTAAGAAAAGGAATCACGGACGCTCAAACAAAAAGCAGGACAAAACATGCCCGACAACCGCAATCCTTCGGATTAGTCACCACGACTCGGGACCCCGGGCAAGGGAACCACGCCAATTGAACAACCCCACCCACGGCCCACCACTCGCACGCAACAGACACCGCGCATGCGCCCTACCGCCTCCGCCCCACTCATACCTTCCGCTGCTGCTGTTTCCACCGCGTGAACATTAAGTGTCGCCGCTGTTTGTTTTTGATCTCGGAAATGCTGAAGCCTGGAGGAAATGCAGACGCTTTGGGGGACTGGACCCCGCTTTCCGTCGCCCCATCCTTAACGACTGCCGCCTCTTGAGGTTCTTCGGTAGCGCCTTTGCGTTTCAGGGGTTTCTTTCGGCTGCCGCCGGTCTTCTCCATGTTGTTTGTTCCTTGGCGTCTGTACGGAAACGGAAATAGTTTCCTCCTCTGGGCCTCCTTCTTAGGCTTTTATTTCCGGGGGAGGGGAGTTCTTAATGAGAACTCTAGAATGCCGCGTGAGTTTTGGCCATTTAAGAAGTTTGTGAAATTTAGGCCTGAGGATTGTTAAGCGGGTTGCCCAGCTGTATGGACAATGAAACGATGAGTTCGTGGAATTCTATATTGAACGTTTGCTACGTGCCCAGCCCTCAAAACATTGGAACAAAACCTTTGCCGTAGAGAGTTTACATTCTACTACAGAGACTTAAAATGAACTCACAAATAGTGTGATGATCTATAAAGTAATACACGTATGAAAGAAAAGAAATAGAACAGGGTAAAAGAAGATGACAGGGTAGAAGGCATATTGCAGCTTTTAAAAAGGAAATCATACATGTCCTGGCTGGGTTACCTGGTTGGAGCCTCCTTCAGATGCATCAGAGTTGCTGTTCTATCCCTGGTCAAGGCACATACAAGAATCAATGAGTGCACAGATGGGTGGGACAACAAATCTGTATCCTCTCCCCCTCCTCTCTGAAATTAACACATAAAAAATAAACAGGAAATCATATAGGCTTTGCTGAAAAAGTTACATTGAGCAGAGATTTGAAGGAGATGATGGGGGTGGAACTGCCAATCTGAGAAAAGCTCTCCAGGCAAAGGAAACTGACAGCTCCAAGGTGCACAGTCAGTAGCAAGCCTGGCACATGATTGGGAAACACTGTGGATGTCTGGAGTCAAATGAGAAAGAGTAAGGGGAGGAAGGTGTTAGGAATGACTGATTGTGAGGGGTTTTTATTTTATGTGAGATGCTTATCTCTTGGAGGATTTGAAAAAACAAAACAAAACATGACCTAACTTGTATTTTAAAGGCATCACTCAGACTCTTTTGAGAATAGACTTCAGGGGAGAGAAAGTGAAAGGAGTGGAGAAATGATAGTAGTGTCTTGAAGCAGTTTGGTTCTAATGGAGGTGGTAAAAAGTGATCAGATTCTTTTGAAAGTACTTGATGATTAGAATGAAGGACATGAGAGAGAGAGAAAAGGACCACTCCAAGACTTTTGAATTGAGCAACTGGAAGGATGGAGTTAAAACAGTTGAGATGGGAGAGACTTCGGGTGGAGCAAATTTGAAGGGTGAGATCAAGATTTCAGTACTCCAAAGGTTCAGCTTGAGACACTAATCATGAATGGTTTTTAAGTAGTCAGTTGGGATGTATGATTCTACAGCAGGAGAGACATAGGCTAGAGATCAAAAATTGGGAGTCATCAGCATATAGGGAGTATTTCAAACCATTATAGTGAGTGTAGCTAGAGAACTGAAAAAGAAAAGAGTATGAAGGAATGACCCTTGAGAAAGCACCACATGAAGAGCTGGAGAGAAAAAGAGGATCCAGTACAGAAGAACGAGAAGGGACAATCTAGGGAGTCGAATGCCACGGAAGCCAATTGAAGAAAGTGATCCCCAGTGGTTAAATTTTGTTTTATTCCTTATTTCAATGTTATGAAAACTCCCTTCAAACAGAGAAATAAAGGCTTCTTTTTGGTTGCCTGTTAGTAGTTAATTTTCCAGAAATTGCCTGAATTTCAAATTATATGTTTCAGTATCAACACTGTTTTGATCATTTAACATTTTGGTGTCCATACTGCATTTCTCACTTGTCCTTGTTCTTTTATTTTAAGATTTTGTTTATTTATTATTTTAGAGAGCGGGGAAGGGAGGGAGAAAGAAAGGGAGAGAAACATCAAGGTGTGGTTGCCTCTCACCCACACCCCACCAGGGACCTGGCCTGAAACCCATGCATGTACCCTGACTAGGAATCAAACCAGTGATCCTTTGGTTTGCAGGCCGGCACTCAATCCACTGAGCCACACTAGCCAGGGCTCAAGTTCTTTTAGACAGGATATGAAAAACATCAATACTATCTATGTCTTCCAGAATAAAGCCCTATCAAAACCTTCTTTGAAGCCATAAAGCCAAAATTGTGATTGAAAAACAAACCATTATGTTTAGATCCCAAAGAGCTGCTGCTACTACTGGACCTGGGGTCATGCTGAGCCAGATGCTGCTTGTCTGAAAGATTTTAGGAAAGTCTACAGTATGAGTCAAGACAGGCCATTCATATGGATGAGTCCTAGAAACAGTTGGGTGGGCTGGGGTCTCAGGGAATCACCGGGCAGGATGAACTGTGTGAGCCAAGTTGATGGAGACTGAGATATAGTGCCCACCTTTCTGGGAGATGGGCTCTGAAAAGGAGCAATGGCCTCTGCCAGCATTTTTGTCTGGCAGAAATTTGTCCCCACCCCCAGCTCTCACCCGGATGCTGGACAATTCAGGTCCTCATATGTCCTTGATGCTTTTCAAGCTTCTGCCCCAGTGCTGGAGCTCAAAGGGAGCAAGTCCAAGTAAATCAGTGCTTGGCCCTTTAAGAGGAACATCTGGGACTCCGAAAGACCTTTGTCTTACTGATCCAATATCCCCGTTGGTTTTTACAGCCAGAAGTTGTGGGGACTTCTCTTCCTGGCACTAGAACCCTAGTGAAGGGTCTGGAGTGGGGCCAGGATCCCTCACTTCTCAGGATAGGCAAGATATCTCTCCCAATTTTTATCCACCACTTGTGGGTGTGAGACCAGCCCATTCCATGCCTCTGCCCCTCCTACCAGCTTCGATGTGGCTTCTTTAAATCCCTAGTTGTAAAACTTCATTCAGCTAGATTTCAGGCAGTGGTGAATGATTTTTTAGTAGTTTAGTTATAGTTTTGATGCCTGAAAGGATTTCTATGATCAGAATAAATCTTTATTCTGAAGTCACAAAAGCATTGATCAATTCAGCAAATGTGTATTTAATGCTATCGATAAATCACTATGGTGAATGAATACAGCAAACAGTGGGCTCTATGTTCATATCTGTGTTCAGACCTTGACTCAGTCCCTTAGATGCTATAAAATCTCAATTAGATCACATTACCTCTGAGCTTCAATTTCTTCATCTGTAAACAGGCTACTTATACTGCCACGTAGGTTGTTGAGATTACATATATTGAGTAAACACACATACTCAGTAAATGCTAACTAGCTATTTTTATTAATTCTAGGTATAAGAAACTATGCTAAACATTGTGGAGAAAATGAAGACATCATGTTTGCTCTCAAGAAGCTTACAGTTTAAAGATGAAACACAATTCCAAAGTAAGTATTGGATAGTGGTCGATGTAGAGTGCTCCTGAACTTGAGATCCGCTTCATCCATCTACTGTTTCTCACTAAGCATTCATTGTCCATTATTTTCAGGGCCCATTCACAGTACAGTATGTATTATTTTAAAATAAAACACTTATTTTTAATATTTAATCAATATTTTTTGCTTACTTGTTTTAGTTTTGACATTTTAGAGTCCCTGTAATACAACTCCTGGATGAGTTCAATGAACCAAACAAATATGTGACCAAGATTCTGTTCAGAAAATTTGATTTATTGTTTTACAGTATGATTTAAACTCTTTACATCAGAGAAATCATTCCTAAGGGACAAAATATTAATCCACTGCATAAGAATAAGGGATACCAGTTTTGGGGTTAGAAGTTTTTTTATTTACAGTGTGATAGAGCAATTAATCCTTCCCGTACTTGAATTATGCTGTACATTTAGAACACGTAAGACCTGTTAAGCAAAAAGCAAATTGGAGGCCACAGTTCTAATATACACTTAGACCAAACCTCATAGTCATGTAACCAAAACTTAAACTGCCCTGATTTCCCTAAATGCTGACTCTGACCTGAAACAAAACTTAAGCTTTCTTCATATTAATGTGATCTTATCGCTTCCTGGCCAATCAGCTATATGTACACAATTAAGCTTAAACAGTACTACTACCTTTAAAAGATTTTAGGTTTCTAGTAACCAATCACTATAACAAAAATTTTGTATTCCCTCATTAATGCTTTATAGACTGATCTATAGCTGCTAAAAGTGGAGCTTCTAGCCTCTTTCAGCTTTAAGTCTCCCTATTTGTATTTTGTTTCTTGCTCAATAAAAGATTCATATCAAATAAAGCTCTGAATTTTCTTTTTTATTTTAAGATTTTTTAAATTTACTTTTAGAGGGAAGGGAAAGGGCAGGAGGAGGAGGGAAGGGAGGGAGAGAAATAGCAATGTGCCAGAGATATATCAATCCATTGCCTCTCACACCTCCCCATCCGGGCCCCCAATCCCCGCATGTGCCCTGACTGGGAATCAAACCATCGACCCTTCAGCTTGCAGGCCAGCACTCAAGCCACTGAGCCACACCAGCAGGGCCGAATTTTCTTTTGACAGAACTCTACATAACTAGCCTCTCACCTGTGGATATTTCATTGGTATCAAAGAGGTGTTTTTGGCACTTAAACTACTATCTCAAGGAATTTTGAAAGTTCTCTTTTCTTGTTTATTCTATGCCTTAGGTTATCTTAGTGACTCATGAGGTTTGTTCCCAGACTTGACCGATGCAGGAGATTGGTTGTAAAGTTGTCACAGGGATTTGTAATGCCAATAGAACTTGCACAATGTGGACTGTCCTTCAAAAGAACTTGAATTCAATAAGAATAGAATTAATACAAGTTTGTGAAAAGATGTTAGAGCCACACACCTTCCTACCCAAAACTGAATTAGAGTGACTGATATATGAAGACTTTTCAGATATCAAAAACCTGGAGAGTAGTTATGTGGTGAATACCATCATCTCTATATAATCCACACTGTGAAGTAAACATAATGCCTGTGATGGCCTTCCCAGAAATGAGACACATAAGGAAAGCAGAAGTTCTATTTTCCAGAAGTAAGTCTTCATATTGTGTCTTTGGAATAATTTCTAATAATTTCCTTGAGACATTTACTTTTTTCAACACTCTAATCTTGGCCACGATGGTATAGGATGCAAGGGCAAACTTCACTATATTCTCCAAATAGCTTGATCCCAAGCAATAAGGTGAACTGTTTGGATCAGCATGATGTTTTCCGCCTATTACTATTTCCAGAAAGTCCCACAGTTCCACACGTGCATTTTTTTGTGATACACATTTCTAATCCTTACTTGACCAGGGAATGTGATACCACAATCAGTGTAGTTTCGCTAAAATATCCTCTCCTGAAAAGATTTATAGTTATTTGAATTCATCAAAGGATCTTTTGTTTATGTCTTTGGAAGGTATATAATGCCTCGGGCTCGTGTTTCTGACTATGGAGGAACATAAATATGTTTAAATATCACTCTGGAATGACTTTTGTGTGTCCCAAGTATTTATTTTGTTGATTGATTCATTCAACAAATATTTATTAAGTCATACTTTACGCCAGATCCTCTGGTTCTAGCAGTCAAAAAGAAACCACTCTCTGTCCCCAGAGAACTCCATTGGATCAAGATTAACAAGTATGGAAGCAAATCCAAAAATTGTGAGGGGTTTTATGACTACAACCTTGTTGTATAATCAAGTCCAAATTTAGAAGTACACCTTTTCTTGTCTTTTTTGAAGAGCCAGAATAGGTATATTTGTAAGGCACCTGTTGATAGCTGAGAATATATTTTCCAAAGAGAGTAACTCATGTGTAATGATCATATCACTCAGGCCAGAGGCACCAATATTTACTCATTTGTTTGTTTTAGCCAATACTGTTTATTTTTTCCTTATATTTATGTATCACATTTCCAAAATCATAGAAAGAATTACCATATGAAATAAAATATCTTCTACAATATCATTTAATAAACATAATATATAGCAAATATTCTGTACACTTATCAAAGACATATATTTAAAATAAAAGGTAATGAAGCATAGCCCTTAGCTTAGACTAACAATTCTCAAACTTTCCTCAAAACTCCATACACTCTTAAAAATCATTGAGAACCCCAGAGAGATTTTGTTTAGGTGAGGTATACCTATCAATATTTACCATGTATAAGTTAAAACTGACAACAAATATGTATGCATTTATTTAAAATTAATAACAACAAAT
>PVKM010021770.1:0-22302 GCA_004027735.1 Carollia perspicillata | reverse complement strand
GGGCCTGCGCTCTTACCTACCCCCATCTCGCTGGCTGCCTCTCACCACAATACACAGAAACCTGTCATTAAAAGACATCCTGACGGCGAGGAGAGAAAATGACAGAGCACGAGGTGTAACTCCGATTGAAGTGATCAGAGAGGACCTCTCCAGGAAATGACACTGGAAGTAAAACGTGAGTGAGGACACGCAGGCCGCGACAGCAACACTGGGGGCGAGAAGAACAGCATTCCGGAAGGGAAGGCGGCACACGACAACCCAGCGGCAGAAAAGGAACTCGGGACGTTCACCAGCTACCGTCCAGTGTGGCTGCATCACAGCGGAGGAAGAGGGCTCAAGGGGAACCGGGAGGGAGAGAACTGACCACACCCTGTCAGGCCATAGCAGGGAGTCGGGGCCCTCCCACGGGGACCACGCCTCCCTGCACTCCAGCGTGGCCTCCTCTGTGAGGTGTCCCCACCCTGGCACCTGCTCTCATGGGCCCACTGTGAGGATTCCACGGCTGGATGCAGGTGAACAGCTGAGGCTTCTACCTGGAACGCGTTTTATCCTTCAAGGGCATCAGGGTGTCAGGAACAGGGTAGGGCAGCAGTCCCACATGGCAGTAGGAGACACGGAAAGAAGTGGACAAACTGGCCCATGTGTGACAGTCAGAGGCGAGGCAGAAGAACACCCAGTAAGCACGTGACCTGGGCTGGGGGTGGCTAAGTTATTTCCTGTGCCCAGGAACACCAAGCATTTGTCGGCAGTCCCACTCCACTTGGGCGGCTGTGGGGAAATGCTCCCTGCCCCCGGGACAAAGGGTGGGGGGTATGGCTTCCTAGAGAGGAGAGCTATTCCTGTTTCCTGCACCGAGGTGGGCCTCCATGGAAGATGGGAGGGACTTCCCAGTGGAAACCAGGGAAGACATGAGGGACAGGCCCTGGGCCAGGCGAACAGGTGAGCAACCTTGCATGCTACTCCCTAAACTAGGTGTGGTGTGGGGCCAGAGATCTCTCTCTCTCTGGGAGTTCCCCGCAGGGCAGCTGGGGACAAGACGACTTGTGCTCCCAGGGTGGGTGGTGGACAGAGGCAGCCAGCTCGCTCCAATGAAGAGACCCCTGCCCTCCACTGCCACACAGGGCCAGGACCACCGCCTCTGGATTAGAGCAGCACCCCTCCCTTCCCCGGTCTCTTCCCCAAGAGACAACCAGAGTCAAGATGTCAGATGAGAGGTTCTTCAGCCGCTACTGAAGCAATGGATCACGGCAGTGAGGAGAAACCGCTCCCAGTGTCAGGGAAAGGTAAGAACACACCACCCGGGACGTGAGCCCGAAAAAAACGGAACCTCAAACCAGAATCTGATCAAGCCTTTCCAGCCCCAACTACCAATTTTTAAGAAATACAGACAGCAGAGAAACACATTCAATCCACCATAGCACAGGATGACACTGGCAAAATTCAGTTTTTGGGAAGGGCTGTGGGACAAGTATTCTTTGTATTTTTTAATCCTCACCTGAGGATATGTTCATTGACGACAGAGAGGGAGAGAGAGAGGCACACAGACAGAGAGAGAGAAAGAAACATCAATGTGAGAAACATCCGTCCTGGCTGGTGTGTCTCAGGGGACTGAGTGCCGGCCTGCAAACCAAAGGGTCGCGGTTGGATTCCCAGTCAGGGAGAATGCCTGGGTTGCAGGCCAGGTCCCCAGGGGGGTCATGTGAGAGGCAACCACACATTGATGTTCCTCTCCCTCTCTGTCTCCCTCCCTTCTCCTCTCTCTGAAAATAAATATTTTGTTTTTTTAAAAGAAAAGAAATATCATTTGGTTACCTCCCATACACCCACCCTGACCTGGAATCAAACCTGCAACCCAGGCCCTGGCTGGTATAGCTCAGTGGTTTGGGTGCTGTCCTACAAACCAAGTGGGCCATGGGTTTTGGGCAAGCCCCCACTTGAGGGGGTGCAGGAGGCAACTGATCAATGTCTCTCTCGCACAATGATGTTCCTCTCCTTCTCCCTCTCACTCCCTCCCCTTTTCCCTAAAGATAAATAAACACAAAGAACTTGTGAGCATGACCCATGGACATGAACAATGGTGGGGGGATTACCTAAGGGGGTGGGAGGTGCTAGGTGGAGGAGGGAAAAGGGGAAAAAAATCACAACAACTGTAATAACATAATCAACAAGGTATCAAAAATAAATAAACTTTAGCCCTGGCTGGCGTAGCTCAGCGGATTGAGCGCAGGCCTGTGAACCAAAGGATTGTGGTTCGATTCCCAGCCAGGGCACATGCCTGGGTTGCAGGCCAGGTCCCAGTGGGGGGCACACGAGAGGTAACCATACATTGATATTTCTCTCCCTCTCTCCTTCCCTTCCCCTCTAAAGATAAATAAATAAAATCTTATACAGAAAAACACAAAAAAAAACCCTGCAACCTAGTTATACGCCCTGATGGGAAATCGAACCCACAACACTTCGCTGTGTGGGACAGCGCTCCAACCCACTGAGCAACGCAGCCAGGGCTGGGGCAACGTCCTTCAACAAGTACATGCAAGGGGGGAAAGAGCGAAAACAGAGATGGCTGGGGGATCCAGAAGATCAGGAGAGCCTTAGGAGAGCCAACGCTTGTGAGACGAGTGGCAATGTGAGCACTAATTAGGTATTTGATATTAAGATGTTAGTATCAAAGCAGCCACAAGTGGACAACTGCTAAAGCTGGGTGACACAAGATGGGGTTCGTCACACTAGTCTTGTCTGCCTTTTTATCTTCTCCACAGGAAACGCTGAGGGAAAAACAAGGCTCGGCCTATCATTCAAATCCTCTCATTGTTTCCCATCATTAAAAATAATGATCCCTGGTTGGTGTGGCTCAGCTGGCTGGAGCGTCATCCCCGTAACTGAAGGGTTGTGGGTTTAACTCCCAGTCAGGGCACAGGCCTGGGTTGCAGGTTCAATCCCCAGTGTGGGTACAGACGATCCTTGGTCCAGGCACACACAGCAGACAAGCAATCCATGTCTGTCTCTCCCTTCCCCTCTCTCTCAAAATAGTATTAAAAAAAAAACAGTCTTCAGGCAAGGATTACAAAATAAAAATTAAACTCAATAAATAAATGTGAAACTCAGGCCACAGCTCACAGGCTCTGCAGGATGGGCCCCTGGTTACCTCCCTTGCCCTCACCTCCTAGCAGCCTCCCCTCGGGTCCCCCACTCCAGCCCTGCGGCTTCGCCGCCTCCCCTCCGCCACCACCACACTCCTCTTGGGCCTGGGCTCCTGCTGCCCCTCTACCTGAAATATTCCATCCCAGCCGCCCACACAGCCTTCCAAGAGGCCTTCCTAGATCACCTCATCCAGAAAATACATCTAAAACCACATTTTCCATCACTCTCTACCCTCTTTTGCCCTCCTTTCTCTCCTCAGCTGACATCAGACATCTCTGTCCCTTGGCTTTCTCCTCCCATCAGAACTCAAGCTCCTTGAGGGCAAGAGCCTCCAGCCCCCGCTGCGCCTAGCAGGAGCACTCTGCAAATACGTCCGTGATCACCAAAGGGACAGACCCGAGTTGGCCCACCCATCACGCTGCACAGTGAGGGCCATCACCCCTGTGCCTCAACACTGACTCGAGAATTCGAGGTCAGGTGGGTAGTACGCCGGACGGTGCCCAGGAGATGGCCCTGAAAGGGACACGGGAACTGAGCCCGTGTCCCAGCCCAGGAGCCCACCCTGCCTCCCTGTGCCCCCTTCCTCACACTCTATGGCCCTCGGGAATTTAGTCTGGTTCTCCTGTAACGGGGTGCTGAGTGGGGAGTCCCCAGAACAACGGAGCATATTCCCCACAATCCTTGGTGGGGGGAAGACAGAGTGGGTGATAAGGCCTTTAAAATACTTTACATAACAGCAGCAAGTTAATAGCTGGGCTGCCACCCAGGGGGAAAGGTGTATACCCCAGGAAAAGGTGTACGTGTCTTTAAGGGCCTACAGTGACTTGTGACCCAGCCAAATGTGGATGCCCACCCTGGTGTCCCTGTGTCACAGGAAACTATTGCCCTGACGAAAGACAGGAGCCAAAACAAGGAAAAGAACACAGAAGAACTGGCAAAAATAACACATCATAGGAGGGGCCAGATATGAGGTCACATAGGGAGTTCCGGGCTGAGTACTTAAAGTAAGGGTGGGCTGAGAGAGTAAGAAGTGGACACTGTGAGGAGGAAAGGGGGTAGAGGAGGCCCCTGTCCACCGGGAGGTCTGAGGGTGTAGAGAGCAGCAGCCACACAGCGGAAAAGAAAGGAGAGAGCTGATGGAGCCGTGCAGGGACGTGCCTGACCAAGCCTGGATTTGTGGGAGACGTTTGGAGCTGAACTGAACTGTGAACTGTGACCGGGAATGCAGACCCCTGCTTCTCTGAAGGGCCTACAGAGAAGCCACGCTCTTGGGGCGTGTGCCTCCCTGGACTCCGCCGTGGTCCAGTGTGACATGGCACGTGACTTCCTGGACTACTACATGGAGGCGAGGACAGCGCACCCCAGGTCCCTGCCAGAGGAGAGCGCCGCCGTGAGGGGTGAATCTGGAACCCACAAGCGCACACTCCTGAAAGGATGGAGATCTGTTCGCATAGCTGCAGCCGGCTTAAGATAAGGACAAGGGGAACTTCTGGGCATGGCTTCTTTTGGGGAACAAGGTAAGTGCTGGGTCTCACGGGAGAACAGGGGTGCTCTTCAGGGGTGCTCTCGCCCCCACAAGGTTGGAATCCTGTTAATAAAAATCTGTTCCCTTCAACGCTAATTGTTGGGTCATGTGTAAAGGCGCCGCATGGCGGAGACCCGATTTGCTCGGTTACACCACCACTCAGTAGAGCGCAGCCGACTGAGGGTCAAACCCCAGAGTTGTTACAGGTGAGGAGGGGACAACAGCAGGATCCTTCCTCACTCAGGTCTAAAGGAGCGAGGTCTTCCATCACCCCTGGGACTAGACCTCATTAAAAGGCAGCCATCTTGGCTTTCAGAGGGAAAAAGCAGGGCCCTAGTGAGGAGAGCCTCCGTGCAGCCCCACCCCGCCCGGTGAGTCAGCACTCAGACCTGCTTGCCCATCCCCCTCCAAGGGCCAGCCCCACCCTATGAACAACCTCCTTGCCCTTAAGGAAGAGACCTGATGCCACGACAGGCAAAACCCCTCCCAAGCCTCAGCTTGGCTTGCTCCCTAGGGAGGCAGTGACTCCCTGGGCAGCCCAGCCAGCCTGGTGACTCTGGTAATTATCCCTGACTGGGGGGCAGGGCAGAGTCATGACAAAGCAGCCACCGCTCCAGGTCTACTGGTCTCTTCCTCTGACCTGCCCAGCACAGTATCACCTAGGGAATCCCGACGTGTAGCCCACAGCCTGGGGGTGTCGAGGCAAGATACCGGGAGTGGCAGGCAGGGCTGCTCTGCAGATAGTCAGAGGAAGCACCTGGGCCCAAGGTTTCCTGGGGAATGTAGGGCTGCTTCAACCTGGGACCTTTGCCTGTAATTCTACCACCTTCCCACCCCTGCCTGACCACCTCACCACCTGATCTCACGTCCATAGGCTTGCCCAACTCAGAGGATGTACAGGAGATGTGAGGGGGGAGTGTGTGAGAGAGAGGGTGCCCACCCAGGCCTGTGCCCTTCCCCCAGGACAGGTGCGGTTTCTTGAGGTCAAGGTCTGAGCCTGCGTCTCCACGGCACAGTCCCCGCAACACACCCGACCCGACCTGCCTGCAGGTCCGGTCAGCTGTGCATCCCCCTCCTTCCTCAGTCCACCCGCTTCTCGCCCTCTCCAGTGTGATCGCCTCTCCCGCCTGCTGGAGCTGAGCAGCCTTGCCACTCACGTCCTGCACCTGACGGGACGTGTACCAGGTGCCCAGAGTTATTCTAAGTACTTTACAAACCCTAACTCATCTACCAACTGGCTTCCCAGATGGGGTCAGAGTTCCTTTAAAAACAGGTGTCAGCTCACGTCAGCCCCCGCTCAAGTCCCTTGGCAGCGCTTGCTGCAAGGAACAAAAGCCGAACTCCCACCTACGTGGAGGCCTATCGGGGTGCTCCACCCGATCCCCACAATCCCTGCCCTCTCTTCCTGGGGCTCACTGTCTAAAATGAGCTTTGGTTTCACTGGTCTGTCACTCTACTAGAAGCAGGGTCACCTCCATAGGGCGGGGATCTCACTGCTGTTCCTGTACCTGGTACGACGACAGTGAGAAGGGAAAAACTGGTACGCAGGCCCAGGCAGGGCACTGTTCCGTGTACATGACATGTGCTAGCTCATTTTCTCGCAACAGCCCTGGTGGGAAGGTACCATTACCAGCCTCACTTTACAGATACGGTGACTGAGGTGTGGGAGGGGGTCAGTCACCCGCCCAACATCAGACAGCTAAGGCCAAGAGGTAAATCAGGCAGCTTGCCCCGGGTTGCCATTTTCGTCCCTGCAGAAGAATTGATCGCTGAATAAATACACCCTTGCAAATGTTTGCTAAGTAAACAAATGAAACTGGCGGCAGGCAGCAGGTTGTCAGGGAAGGCTTCTAGAGGAGGTGGCAGAGGCATCCTTCAACTATGGGCAGAATGTGGATACGCAAGATGAAGAGAGGAACAAGAATTCCACTGCTAAACAGAAGCATAAGAACTGCTGCCCACCTGCTAGACGTCACTAGGTGTACCAGTCCCCAGGCAAATCCCCATTCCTCTTGTCCTGTAGCTCAGCAGCCTGCCCCGGGCACTGTCCACGCACTCCCCGAGCCCCACGGACACCTACCGCAGGTCACTTTGCCTTCCGAGGTGGGTCTGGCCTGCTCCTGTTGCTGCCGGGGGGCGGCTGGGCCCCCTCTCCGCCGCCGTCTGGCACCACCACTGGGCCGGCCGCGACTCCGCCGCTGCCGCTTGGTTGGGGGGGAGCCTGAAGGGAGAAAGATGGGACGGTTAGGGACCAGATGATAGGCAGAGCACCAAGGAAGGATTGCCAGAGCCTGAGGAAGAGTTCGAGGTTGGTCCCTGTGCAGTGAGACCCTGGGTGTGCACCTCTGTCTCAGCGGCTCTGTCCATATGACAGGGGTAAGTACGACCTAGCATCATTTAGAAGGGCAGGCAAGCACCCCCTGACCCAGCAATGCCACTCCCAAATGTGAGCATACAGAAACTCCTGCACTCTCACACGAGGAGACCAGCGTGGTGACAGCCACAGGGCTTTGTTCATAGCCTGCGACTGAGTGCACTTGAAATCAATGTAAATGTGAAGCAAAAACAATAATTTCCAGCTAAGGTGCAAAAGAGACATCTGCATCTTGCTATATTTCATATAAGCAAGGAAGGTAAACAAAGATATATACATATTTGCTATTTTTGCATACAAATTAGAAATTAATAAAATGCATTACCTATTTATTGGAAGAAAGAACAACAGAAGTAATACTACTAAGAACATCTTTTTTACACAGTTTAGTTTTGACACAGTCAAAAAAAATTTTTTTAAAGATCAGTCAAAAATGTTTAGCCCTAGCTGGTGTGGCTCAGTGGATTGAGTTCCAGCCTGTGAGTCAAAGGGTCGCTGGTTCAATTCCCAGTCAGGGACATGCCTCGGTTGCAGGCCAGGTCTCCAGTTGGGGGTGCGCAAGAGGAAACCACATGTTGATGTTTCTCTCCCTTTCTCCCTCCCTTCCCCTCTCTCTAAAAAAATAAATAAAATCTTAAAAAAAAAAAAGATAGTGGGCATCAGAAAACCTGGATAACAAATTAAGAAACCAATCAGAACTGCAGATATCTAGGTTTAAATAATTTTTTTTAAAGATAAACCATAAAATCAAATATGTACAGAGACAAACGAAACTAACCCTTATACAAAACTATAACAAAAACAGGTGGAGAAAATAATTATTTCAAGTTACTTGGAGGATCATTCTGAATGCAATCTCTCAGTGAGAAATACTCCCAAGGACCAGAACCACAAATCTGTGGTTTCTTTCAATACAGAGTCAGCAGTACTATTGACAGTGTAATTTTGAAACAATTTTTTTGTTATACAATAAAGCAAATAAACCCGTATCTCCATGTTATTAAAAACCAAGATTTTGCCCTGGCTGGTGTGGCTCAGTGGACTGAGCACCAGCCTGCAAACCAAAGGGTCTGCTTCTGGTGCTGGGCGCACGAGAGGCAACCACATTCATGTTTCTCTCCCTCTCTTTCTCCCTCTCTTCCCTCTCTCTAAAAATGAATAAACAAAATCTTTAAAAAAATACACCAAGATTTTCAGTGTAAAAAAAAAAATCCTCGTACTGTATGTTAATTTGAATTAAAAATACCAATACGGCCCTAGCCGTGTAGCTGTGTGGCTCAGTTGATTGGAACATGTCCTGATACTCCAAGGTTTTGGGTTCGCCCCCTGGTCAGGGCACATATGAGAATGAACCAGTGAACGCACAGAAGAGTGGAACAGCAAACTGATGTATGTGTGTCTCTCTCACCCCCTTCCCCACTCTCTCTCTAAAAATCAGTAATAAAATTTTTTTCTTCTTTAATAATATGAATGAATATTATGCCAGCTAAGGTGCAAAAGAGGCATCTGCATCTTGCTATACTTCATATAAGATATAAGCAATGAATATTATGAATAATATGAATGAATAAAGATTTTATTCATTCATTCGTTTATTTACTTATTTAAATATCTTCAGAGGGGAAGGGAAGGAGAGAGGGAGAGCAATATCAATGTATGGTTGCCTCTCGTGGGTCCCCCGCTGGGAACTGGCCTGCAACCCAGGCATGTGCCCTGACTGGGAATCGAACCGCGGTTGTTTGGTTTGCGGGCCCATGCTCAACCCACTGAGCTGCACCAGCCAGGGCCCAATAATAAAATTTTTTTAAATTTAAAAATATTAACATGAACTTCTTTCCTGGAGAGAAGAGGAGGGAGAAAAGAGAGAGAGAAACATCAACCGGTCGCCTCTCTCATATCACCCCAACTGGGGACCGAACCTGCAACCTGGGCATGTGCCCTGACCAGGAATCGAACTGGCAACCTTTCACTTTGCAGGATGATGTCCAACCAGCTGGGCTTCACCAGTCAGGGCCTGACAAGAATTTTTATTTTATTTTTTAAAAGACTTTATCTACTTACTTTTAAAGAGAGGAGAAGGGAGGGAGAAAGTTCGGAAAAGAAACATCGATGTGTGAGATGATACATCAATTGGTTGCCTCTCGCACACCCCCAACTGGGGATCTGGCCTGCAACCCAGGCACAGCCCCTGATTGGGAACTGAACTGGCAACCCTTTGGTTCTCAGACCAGCACTCAATCCACTGAGCCACACCAGCAAGGTCAGGGCTTAATATGAACTTTTAAAAAGCAGTTTCTGACTCTGTTTACTGAAAGAGCCTAGAAACAATGCACATACTCAGCACCCAGGTCTTGGTGTCTAAATATCACTGCCTCTAAAAGAGACCGGCCTTCTCCAGGAGCTGACTACAGGGCTGCGGACGGCAAAGTGCAGGTGAGGGCCACGTCTTGCAGCGCCGCAAAGCAGGCAGCACCCAGTGCCTGAAGGGGACTCGTCAGAAAGACGAAGGAGCCAGCCAACCTAAACAATGACTAATTGATTATAACACAATAAATAAATAAGGATGTGTGAGTCCATAGTGATACTCCCCATCAAAAAGAAAGGGGCGGTGGGGCGGTGGAAAGAAAAACGCTTGAAAAAATGCCAGCTAATAGATGTAGGAAAATGAAAGAATTAGAAAATCACAGTATAAGGCAGAAAACTGTACTTGAACAACTAAAATTAAAAAATTAAAAAAAAAAAGAAAGCCACCGTTTTCTGAACACCAATGTAACAACTGGTTCAGGCAGGAATGGATGCTAAGCCCACTGAGGATCCTATTGGAGAACAGGATATGCCAAGGCGTCAGCCCACAGACTGTCTACTAACCATACGGGGGTGGGGTGGGGGGTGGGATTGTCCCTTTGCAAAGGACAAATATGGCAGACACCACCTCGACCAGGTGATCAACCTTGCCCACACATGACAGTAAGACCAAACCTTCTGCTTCCTGATGTGCTCCAATGCAAAGCACATGGTATCAACCAAGAAGCATTACTGCCCAAAACGTGGAACCTGAACTGAATCCAGCCTCCAGACCAAATTCCCACTTCACAGGAAATATAGGGGACAATGACATCGTTAGAAAATTATTACACACTTCCAGAAATAATTCCAGACATTCCACAAAACAAGTGGCCTGGTAGGATCAGGAAGTCAATGTCAAGGGGAAAAGGAAAGGGTATGGGTGGGGGAGGAGTTTCATTTCTATAGGAAAAGGTTAAGGAGACATAATAACTAACAACTCAACTATAAGTGGATTCTGAAAGTGAAGACAATCTTACAGAGATATGAAAATGGACCATTAGGATATCAGAGAATTAACTGTTTATTTTCTCGGGTATGGTAATGGTCTTAAAGTGGTAGAGAAGAATCTCCTTATTATCAGGAGACAGCTGCTAATTTAGGGGTCAAGTGTCCTGATGACTGGAACATACTTTCAAAGACTTTGCCAACAAAAGAATTACATATCTACACATAAAAGTGGCAAAACGTATCTAAAATTAGTGCATCTAGGAAGAGAGGAACACGTTCATGGTACTAATCTTTTAATTTCTTTGTATGTTTGAATAATTAAAAAACCAGGCTGGGGGAGATTGGATATATTACTAATTGGCATGACAATCAAAAAATACCAATTAGTTCCTCAACATGAATAAATCTAAGAAATGTGTCCAGCAAAGACAGTCATGTGAGGAACAATAAACCCATGGTATGATGCCATTTAGATGAAATCTAAAACCACTTGAAACAACTCCATACATTGCTTCTGGACATGTACTTTTGTAGGAACAATGAACACACAAAGCAAAAATGAGACCAAATGACCCAATGTGCCATTTTCTTGATGAGTCAAGATGTGGGCAGTTCATCAGGATTCAGAAGGAAAAGAGGGTAACTGCCTTCACGCCCACCCAGCTGGACTCACTCACCTGTCTCCCACTGGTCCTGCTGAACATCTGAAGAGCTGCTAGACTGCCGACGGCGACGGCAGCTGCCCTCCGACCTCTTTGTAGAAGAGCTGGAGGTGCCATAGTTATAGCGTTCTGGAGACACTGCGGGGAGAGAAAAACGTGAAGAAGTTATTCTCAGCCTCTGGCCTCTCCCAGGCCCAGCCTCCAATTCCCACCCCCTGAGAGGAAGGCCTGCCCCACAGGGTGCCTAGGTTCCCCAGAGGTCAGAGTCCAGACACCCATTCCCTCTCCAACGCCTCCTGCCCAGTGTTGCTCAACGCCTCCCAATACAAAGGAGGAGCCAGTCAGAGTTACTTTGTAAACTGAGTCATGGTCAGGATCCCTGCAATGCTGCCCACCGTCAACTGCTCCCAGCTCTCCCTGAGGCCCCAAGGAGTAAGAAGGCTTCTCCTCAGGCTACCCAAACTTTCTTTTCCAAAGCCTGACCTCCAGACGTATTTTTCCAAAAGCGATGTCAGTTTTTCCCTAGTGCTGCCCTTCCCCTGGTTATCCAAATCCCGTGGGCTTATTATTCTGGGCAGGGAAGCCTCACGACCCCCCTCCCCAAACCAGCCCCTGCTCCTTGCCAAGTAATCCTGCCAAAGCTGAACAGCTCAAGACCTATGTACATATGGGGCTCCTGTGCCTTAAACCCTCCCAGCTCCTGGCCGCCTCAGACTGCTGTCCTTCCCTCACGAGGATTAAGGGCATCCGACTCTGGACACAAACCAGCTGAGTGCGAATCCTAGCTCCCACTTTCTAGCTGTGTTATCTGCAAGCCTGTGATGTGGCTTCTCACCTACCTCTCTGCTCTTTCTTCAGTCCCCTCCGCTTGTGCCACACTGGCCTCTGATGACGCAAAACTCAGTCCTGCCTCAGGGTTTCAAAGCTTGCCTTTTCCTCTCCCTGGGATTCTCTATGCCCAGTGGTGGCATCGCAGCCTCAGTTCAAATGTCACCTTCTCAAAAAGGTCTTGACTGGTTACTCAATACAAGGGGGCCTCCCCTCACTTCAGACTCCCTTCTCTCTATATACCATTACTTTGGTTTAGGCTTTCTATAGCCAGATGCAGAAACACATTGTTTATCTGTTTTACTATCTGATTCCCCCATTAATGTATGCCTCACTAATAAGCACTTTGTCAGTTCGGGCACATTGTATCTCCTGTGCCAGGCACATAGGACTCCTTCTCATATGTGAGCAAACTTCTCTGAACCTGTTGTCTTCCCAGTCCAGTGGGAAGTAAAAGGACTTCCTCATGGGATTACCAGGAGGATATATGGTGATAGTTTATAATGAAAGGCTTACTCTGTGTCTGGCATGAAACAAGCCCTCCATAAACAGTGCCCACAAACATCATTATTGCTCTGGCCAAATTCCACAAGCTCGCCTCTCAAAGCCTTGCCTCCTCCCTCTTGTGCTTCTCATTGATACTCTGGGAGGAGGGGATAGTGGATGGGACATAGGTTTTCTGATACGGCCCTGTCCATATCAGGGCACCACGAAGGCTCAGATGAGGAGCAAGACCCTCTCCCCACCAGAAACCTATCACCTTCGCGTTCAACCTTACCTGGCCGGCGCCGCTTGCGCGCCAGGTGCGGTAGCAAGTCGTGCCGGGCCAGCACTCGAAGGAGTTGCCCTAGGAGCCGCAGGTTGCTCTCGTCGCATTGCCCGCGGCGCTCCAGCTCCAGGAGCAGCTCCAGGCCGCTACGGGCGTTGGACAGGCCTCCGGCGGCGCCAGGGGCCTCATCCAGCAGGAAGGCCAGCAGATCCAGTTCGCGCTCAGTCAGCTGCCCGCCCACCACCTCGAACATACGATGAAGCGACAGCATCCCGTAGTAGTCCAGGCACTCATCCTCCTCCCAGCTTGGGGCAGGGGTCGACCCAGACAGCGCCATACCCGGGGAAGGGGGCGGAACAAGCTCGAGCCAGGGCCTAGAACCCACTCAGCGGGGAGGGGGCAGTGATCAGCGACATGGGGACCCGAACGCCGACCTTGCCAGTTGCGTCCCCCAGTTCCGGACCTGCGATGCAGAGCCACCCTCCCCCCCTCCCGAAGGGCATGGTATCGTCCAAGGTCCCCTAGTAACAAGTCGAGACGCCAGACCTCACCGGACCTCCGACCGGGCCTCAGAGGCCAAACACCCCTCCCCAAGTGGTATGTCCGGAACCGACTAGGTGATCCGCTCCGAACAAGCCTGGGGGCCCATCCCGGGGCACCCTAACGACTGACTCCGGTTAGTACTGTCCGGACGTGCCCCTGGGCTCCGTCCAGCAGTACTATCCGATCAGGCCCACGGCTCCACCCGAGTGATACCGTCCGAAAGTGACCCCCCGGCCCCTACAAGTGGGACCGACCAATCCAGCTCTCACCCCCGACACAGGTGGTGCGGACTGAACCCGACCCCAACGCACTGTACGGATGGTACCGCCCTCTTCCCAGCACCCAGGTTGTTTCGTCTACCCGCCACCAATCGCCCATAAGCCTCTCTGGATCCTCACCGGAATCCGGCGTCTGATGACTCCTGGGCGACGGCCGCAGCCACTTGTTTTGGATCTTTCTGGCACCTTCTCTATTATTACGCCTGCGTCACCTCGCCCCTCCTCCTTCCCCCAACTCGCGCAGGTGCGACCGCCACGCCCCTTAGGCGCAAGCGCAGAGTGAGGCGCTCAAGTCCCACCCCTTGGGGCCGGCCCTCAACCGTAGCGTCTGAGCTGTTCCTGTGCTGCGCCTGCGCAGAGCGAGAGCGGTTATGCATACGGATTGGAGTTTGTACAAGATTGCTGAGGTGCTTCTGCCAGTTCGTGATTAAATCTCTGGGTTCTTGTTACTCCACATCACGACCTTTTGGGACTACTCATTTCATGGACTACAGCCCCCTTCTAATCACGACCTAGGCTCTCAGTACCATTGCCCTCAACTGCCCAAGGCAAGAACAGAATCACGACCACCCTTCCTGGTTCTGAATAGTGCCCAGGCCCTCATGATCAGAATTTAGACGCCCTTCCTTTAGATTGACTGCCCCTTACTCCTAATGGCAACAAGGAGCCTGCAACCCAACTGTGCCACCTCATGATCTCAACTGGAATCCCTCCTCATCCAACACTACCCTCAATCCCCATCTGTAAATTCTTTCCCCTGATCAGGATGAGCACTCCCGCATCTCACGTTAGGAACCCGTACCTCCTTCCTAACTGCAATAGACCCCTCCACCCCGACTGCGCACCTCCTGAGAGCATCCACCACAAGTCCCCGTCCCCTACAACCCCTTCCAGTCTGCACTCCAAGGTCACAGGACCTCCCAATAGCCCCTCTCTAACCTGAACCTATTAGTTTCTTTTTGGGAGAGTAAGCCTCTTATCAGAAGAGCTAGGGTCCAGGCTGAGAGTATGTGTCCTAAATCAAGGCGGAGTTTTGGGAGTGGCGGCTACTCCGCCCCCCACTTGGGTGACTCAAGGTCACGGCCCACACCTGCCTTGAGACAGGTTCCCTCCTGGACCGGTTCCCACCCCCGGAATTAGCTCCCCTTAGGAGGCGAGGCGGGAGAGCTAGGTCCTGCCTGGCTCGGGCTCAGCAAGCACTGATTCTGCTGGGACTGCAGCAGTGACCTCGGAAGAGTCCCTTCCTCTGATGGCAGTTGTAAGCTCTAGAAACCCAGTTCTGGGTCGGACACACGCTGGTGCCCAATAAGTGAATATCATTAAATCAACAGAAGATTGGGAGGAAAGGGAAAGCACACTGGGAAGGAGTATGTACATCTTAAATGGGGTTTAGTGAGCACCCACGGCATATCAGGCCCTGTACTGAGCATTTTTGTGTGTTTGATTTCATCCAGTCCCCTCAACAAACTTGGATGTGATTCAAGCCCATTTTACACAGGAGTGACAGTGAGGCCGAGAGAAGGGAAACACTCCATGTTTGTTGGCTCCAAAGCTGAGCTCTCAGAGATGCTCAGTCTCTTCGGCTATGAAATGACACCTCTATCAAGTGCTCCCGCCGCCCAGTCCACTCCGAGGGCCCTCACGTTCCAATGGTGCCTATCCACTCCTCTCCACTTAACTTTCGGACTTGGCAGAGAAGCACCCAGAAGAACTGCGCAAGCGCTTCTCCAAGCCCGAAGCCCAGCCCACAGGGCACAGTTGCGTGCGTGGAGAAACTCACCGAGCCCCGCCTGAGCTTCAACACGCAGGCTCAAGGGCGCGTGCCCTACGCTGCCGGCTCTGATTGGCCACCAGAGATGAGGGCGCCGCCCAATGGGAGGTGTGGATAGTGAGGGGTGCCGCACACCAGGAGCAAGAGGGTCTGTGTCAAGAGCTGCGGGGTCTGCTGGAGTGAAGAGAGACGGGTGAGGGGCGCCGCGGGGCGGGCGGGGGAAGAGAGCGCTAGGGGAGCGGAGAGAGTGCAGGGAGAAGGAAGGGGACCCCGAGGGTCAAAGAGCTTTGGGGCCTACGCTATGGCGGGAGTGGAAGGAAAGCGCTCCTTCCTATGTGCCCTGGAGCATTGAGCTACCGCGACGAGCAGGACCCAACGCTTGAGCTCGCCGTTCCCCGATTCCTTGCAAGGAACTCTTCGCTTATGGAGTTGATCTGTCAGGTCAGAGAAAAAGGGTTGTGTAGCTGTGCGGCGGAAAGGTTGAACTTCCAGGCCCCTAGTGAGCTCTTTCCTGGAAGGACTTGTGATCTGTATAGAAAGCTCCCATTCCTCCCCCAAGTAGTTTACAGTCCAAGACGGAGAAGGAGGGGAATGTAAACGAGAAAATCCAAATGTTAGGTCTCTCGGGCCACTTTCTAGAGGGACATTGCCTGGGTGCCTGGGTGCCTGCTAAGCTTCACGCCAGGCGCTGGGCCTCATCCTAGAGGAGTTCTCTGTTTGGAGTGAGGCTGTATACAAAGAAAAATTGAACTCTCGGGCCCCTGCTTGACTACTTCCAGAAAGATCCTTTACTGAACGGCTATTGTGTGCCTGGCCCTGTCAACTAAATTAAGGAAAGTTTAGCTTCTGGCCTTTTAGTGAATTGTTTCCTCGAGGTGCATTTATTGGTCGCAAGCTAGAAGCAGGGCCCTGTGCTGGGCTGCTACTGTGAGAGTTCCCGTCTAATAGGAGAGTTGCTCTGGTGGGAGAGGTGGAAGGTGCAGAGGCACAGTTAAATGCTCTGGGCCTCCCTTTCCGGAGGGAGCATTATCCATTCACTAAATATCTACTCAGTGCCTGTTTCGTGCTAAGCACTGTTCTTGGCACTGAAAATATATCATTGATAAACCGACTAAAAGTCTCTGCCCTCTGGGAGCTTACATATGAGCAACCTTTATGTGCCAAGCTGTAAACTGAATTCCACCAGCCTTCTGGCACTAACAGATGAGTTGAAGAAGAGATGGAGAAGATGGAAATTGAATTTGGGAAATTGACTCCTATGCTTGTGGGGTTCGGGGGAGCAGTCATTTGCTGAAGCGACCTGGGTTGGATGGAGCCCGCACATCTAGAGATGGGGCAATACAGAAAAGGGCCATAGTTAAAATCCCTGTCCCTGGTCTGTGGTTACATTGGTGACAACAGTCCTACAATGAACCGGACCTGCCCTGCCGACAAGCACAGTGGGGAGCACAGAGACTTCATCCCAAGTTCATGATAATTGCTATGACAGAGGTGGCCCTGGATGCCATAGGAACCCTGAGGAGGAGGGGAGTGGCCACCAACTTGAGACCGTAGACACGTCAGAAAAGCCTTCACAAAGGAAATGCCGGGGAGGGGTTTGCTAGACAAGAGAAGGAGAGAACTTTCTTGGCGGAAGAATAGCCGCATCGGAACCTAGGGTCCAAAAACAGTTCTGCATGACTACAAGTCCTTTTGTCTAGCCTTTATCAAGTACCAGGGACTTGGTGACCAGGACTACTTTTAGCCCCGTTTCTCAAGTGAGAAAACAGTCTGAGGGAGAGGGAGTAAGTGGTGGAGCTCAGACTCAAGCCAAGAGCAGTCTGGTTCCAGGGCCTGGGCTCTTAATCTGTTTGCTTTGCTGCACCTCTGCGTCTCCATCCAGAAGGAGGAAAGGTGCTGCGGAGAGAAGGAACTGCACAGGTACGGGCCACGAAGCCCGGAAGGACATGTATTCTCAGAAGTGGTGCAGCTGGCCCTCTGGGTAAGGAGGGCAGCATCAGAGGCCAGGCAGAGGAGGGCTGTCTCTCTCCTGCAGATGTCTGGGTGTCATGGGACATGTATCGGCTTCAGACTCGCAGGCTCATTGAAGACTGAGGCATAAACACTGAATCTAGACTCAGTGACTGATAGGACCTAGTGAGCAACAGGATGGGCAGGGGTATTCCTGAGACGTCCCCTCTCCTCTTAGATTCCTGGTGTCTCACTAGCTCCCTTCCTTCTCCAGGCACTGCCTTCCCCACGATGGCAGACATGGTGGCTGAGGTGGCTGACATGGCCGAGATGGCAACACAGATGTCACCAGAGGCCATGGAGATGTCGATACCAATGTTCAGGGAGGTGACAGAGATGTCAGCAGAGGTGGCCGAGATGAAACCCGGGGAGGCCCTTGCCTCATCCCTCTTTTTCCAGCACCACCAATTCATGTGCTCTGAGTGTGGCAACCTCTACAACACACTGGAGGAAGTCATCTCACACCAGGAGCAGCATGTACCCACTGTCACAGAGGAGGAGGCACTGGCCACCCAGGATGCTGGCCTGGAGCCGGAGCTGGTGCCAGGTACTGAGGATGGGCCTTTCCAGTGTGGTGAATGCAGCCAGCTCATCCTCTCCTGTGGCGAGCTCCTGGCCCACCAGGATGCCCACCTCCAGGAGTCTGCAAGCCAGATCCAGTACCAGTGTGGGGACTGCCAGGAGCTGTTCCCCTCGCCTGAGTTGTGGGTGGCTCATCGGAAGGCCCAGCACCTTTCTACTGCAGCAGCTGGACCACCAGCGCCGCCGCCTCCCCCTCCCCCAGCACCCCCACCTCCACCCCCTGATCCACCTGGAGTCAAGATGGAGCCCTACGAGTGTCCCGAGTGCTGTACCCTTTGTGCCACCCCTGAGGAGTTTTTGGAGCATCAGGGAACCCACTTTGATTCCCTAGAGAAAGAGGAATGCAATGGCCTAGAGGAAGATGAGGACGAAGAAGATGATGAAACAGAGGAGGAAGGGTTGGCAGCAGAGGTTGGTGATGATGTTACAGGAGGCGACAAGTCCGCAGCCAGCCGGGCCCAGGGCTGTGGGGATTGTCACCAACACTGGACCTCAGCAGGGGCACGCCGGCGACACCGGCGGTCATCCCACGGCCCAGGGTCAATAACCCATCCCTTCCGCTGCAGCCAGTGCCAGCGCTGCTTCAGCTCAGCAAACCGGCTGCTGGCTCATGGGCGGGCCCATGTTGGTGGCACACACGAGTGTACCACCTGCTTCAAGGTCTTCAAGAAAGCAGCCTCCCTGGAGCAGCACCTGAGGCTGCACCGTGGGGAAGCCCGCTATCTCTGCGTGGACTGCGGTCGAGGCTTCAGCACAGAACTCACGTTGGTGGCCCACCGGCGGGCCCACACCGCCAACCCATTGCATCGCTGCCGCTGTGGCAAGACATTCAGCAACATGACCAAGTTTCTCTACCACAGGCGCACCCATGCCGGCAAGAGCGGGGTGCCTCCCGCCGCTGCAGCGGCCTCCCTAGCTCCAGCCGAGCCCATGCCCCCGCCGCCACCCCCTACCCCGCCTGCCCAGCTGCCCTGTCCACAGTGCTCCAAGTCCTTCGCCTCAGCCTCCCGCCTCTCCCGGCACCGGCGCACAGTCCATGGGCCCCCCGAGCGGCGACACTGCTGCGGGGTTTGCGGCAAGGGCTTCAAGAAGCTGGTCCACGTGCACAACCACCTGCGGACACACACGGGCGAGAGGCCCTTCCAGTGCCACTCCTGTGGCAAGACCTTTGCTTCTCTGGCCAATCTCAGCCGCCACCAACTGACCCACACAGGGGTGCGTCCCTACCAATGCCTAGACTGCGGCAAACGGTTTACACAGAGCTCCAACCTGCAGCAGCACCGGAGGCTGCACCTGCGGCCGGTGGCCTTCGCTCGGGCTCCCCGCCTCCCCATCACCAGTCTCTACAACAAGAGCCCCTACTACTGCGGGACCTGCGGCCGCTGGTTTCGTGCCATGGCAGGCCTGCGCCTGCATCAGCGGGTCCATGCCCGCGCTCGGACGATGACCCTGCAGCCCAGATCACCACCTCCCGCCCCGGCCCCGGCCCCCCAGCCTCAGCAGACTATCATGTGCACTGAGCTTGGGGAGACCATCGCCATCATCGAGACATCTCAGCCCCTGGCACTTGAGGACACTCTGCAACTGTGCCAGGCAGCCCTGGGAGCGGGCGAAGCGAGCGGGCTGTTGCAGTTGGACACGGCCTTCGTGTGACACCGTGAAGAGCAATAATAAACCAGTTTGGTTGCAACAGCAAGTATGAGCACCTCTGGGGAGGAAAGGGACCAACCCCCGGCAAGCCACTCTGGCACCCACTGGGTGCCAGGATCCACCCTAGCCTCTTACCCACTAACTCCTCAGAACAGCCCTGCCAGGTTTCTCTTGTTGCCTTTCTCTGCCTGAAAGGAAACCGAAGCCCTAGGACGTGATAGGATCTGTCCCAGGTCACCCACAAAGCAGGGTTTGCCAGGGTTCTTTCTGTGACCCTGCTGCCCAGCAACGTCGGGTCACCTTTTCTGAGCCTGGGCTGTGTGCTCAGGTACGTGCCCCATATGTCTTCGGGTCCTCTGCTGTTCCCCCGGCCTGAGGCTTCCGTGGCCTCTCAGCACCCAGGACACGGCTCTGCCCAGGAGGAACACACTCGACTGGTCCGGGCTTCCTTAATCTCGCTCTTAACAATGTGGAAGGAAACCTCTAGGTTCCCAGGTGGGGCTCAGGGGAAGATGCGATGCTGGAGACCCAGGAATGAGGCAGACGTGGGCTCTGCCCAGGAGGCCTGCACAGTGTGGTAGGAGGAACACACACAAGTACAGATGGCCTTACTAAGTGTGCTTTGTTGATTCTTCCATCTGGGGTGTCCTTCCTGTGTCCTGGGCAACGCCTGGGGCTAGAGACGAGTCAGGCCTCCGCCCTGCCCGAGGGCAGACGGATCGCAGCTCTGGGTTCCTCGGGGTTGCGGTGGGGATGCACATGGACAGTGGGCCCCAGAGCAGGGAACAGAGCTCCGTGGTGGGAGGTCAGGAGTCAGAGGCTTCTAGAGAAGGTAGGAATCTGCTAGCAGAAGAGGAGAACTTCCCAGGCAGACAGCAGGGAGGGCGGAGGCTGTCCAGTTAGTTATTCATAATTACAATAACAGTGAACGTTTGAGTCCCTCGCCGTGGCAGGCACCACAGTTACCACTGTGACCCCAACGGGCCTGTGAGGCGATCTAAGAATTATCCCTATTGTACAGACAAGAAAATGGGCAGGCTTGCCCAAGGTCTCACGGGCAGAGGCATTGCTGAGATTTGCCCCCCGCCCATCCCTTCAGCCCGTGTCCAGAACCAGTGCAACCTTTGTGGGGGTGGGGGCCCAGGGGATTCATTGTAACTGGAGGAAAGGTGAGCTGGTGTCACAGGGAAGTTGGTGTTTGAAGGGTCTTTCAAAAGGATAAAGGTCTTAGGAGCAGGAAGGAATCCCTAACCTTTCCAAAGATTCCTTTACGTGACAATCCCTCTGTCTCTAAACATGATACATGGCAGGTCAGGCCCATGGGCAGTGTCCTTCCAGGCCTCTGCAGGTCCCGGTACTCTCACAGGTGAGGCGGAATGAGGCAGGGCTGTGGCTGTGTGTCTGGGAGGGAGGGCTAGACCTCAGAAGGCCTTCAGAGCTGGGCTAAGGGGAGCAGTGTGAGAAGGGGTGGGTCCTCACTGGGGGTTAGGGCTCCCTGCAGTCAAAGTGGGGTGTTGGGGGGAGACTGAAGACGGTCTAGGAGGGAAAGAACAGGCCAGAGCTTGGCAGAGGCCGAGGGAGTGGGAGGAGAATGAGGGACAGTGACCTCATGGCTGACCAGATGTGAGCAATGGGGAAGGGGTCCCCAGGACCCCCAAGGCCTGCCTCTTGCCCAGACCAGCCCTCCTCCCCTACTCTAGTCCACTTGCTTTATGTCTTTGTAACACAAAAAAGGTGATACCCAGATGGTGTTCAGCAGGCAAGGCCAGGGTTTGCTTTGGGCAGTATAGACACGGCCCCTAGGGCTAGCCCGAGCACACAAAAGCCCAGATGCCAGGGAACGGCCCGTGAACTCCCTCTGCACCATTTGAAACTCCTCTAGGTCCTTCCTGACCAGTGAGGCACCTGTCAGTTGCTCCTCCCCAGACTCTCTTCCTCCCCTGGGGCTTCTGCCCTGGCCCACAGCTGGCACCATGTGGAGGAGGTACCTTTTCACTCTGCCAGTGGCCCCACCATCTGGCCCAGCGTGTTTTCTAAGTGAGGGTAAAAGCCAGGCTCTGCACCAGCCTTTCAAGGGGTGTCACTTCCCAGCATCCATAGGGGGTGGCTCAGGTAGGTGCCCCGTTTGAGACCTGGAAATGGAGGCTTGGGGACCTGCTTGGGTTTGGGGACAGCACCTCTGCCCCCATGCGTGCCCACTGAATCTACGTCAGGCTGTTTTGTGTTCTCCAGACCCTGAAGCAGCAGGCAGCAGGGACTGAGACAGCTTTTTGTTCCAGTCTTGACTCCACCATTTATGCCCTGTGGCCGTGACCTCTCTGGTCCCCAGTCCTCTCCCTCCCTGGTGGAAGCAGGTGATTTATGCTGGGTCCAGAGGGCAGCCTCCTCCCAGGCCTCTGCAGCGTCTAAGCCAGACCTGTCCATCCTCACACAGGAAGGCTGGGCACCTGAGCCAGGGCCTCGATTCAGGCCTCAGATGGCCTGGCCTGGGTTCCCTCTATCCTACCCCCTGACATACAGCCCGCTCCTGTCCCACCGGGCACCTCCCTCACCTCCAGGGAAACAGGCAGCCAGACAGAAGCAGGTTTTCATGCCAATAATTTATTGAACGGAGGTCTGTACACAGGCAAACCTTACTGTGGAAACTAAGACATCAGGATCCCCCCACCACCCCGGCCCTCCAGGGTGGGGAGAGGAAGGCGGAGACCTTAGGGCAGAGAACAGGAGGGGACACAGCTATGGGAAGGGGAGGAACCAGGTTGGACGGTGCGAATTGACGTTTTCTTTAAGAAAAAAATTATAACAATCTATTTACACCCGGGGGGCGGGGGTGGACAGGGAAGGGAAGAGGAGATGGACTGGTCTGGTTCTATTT
>PVKM010021769.1:0-22327 GCA_004027735.1 Carollia perspicillata | reverse complement strand
GAAAGTGTCTTCCTGGACTGGCAGTGATGCTTCTGTCTTGTCACCAGCTTCCCTGACCACGGGAGGGAAGGCCCCTCCGCACACAAAACTGACCTGTCAGAGGCCACGTTCCCGGAGGCCTGTCGTCCAGGGACTGGCCCGTGCTAATCTGGCCAAACAGGGCATTCCCCTCCTCTCTGCCTTAGTCCATTGCAAAATTTCCATTGCCGCCCACACTTGGTCCTGTGGGTAAAATGTCACTGTCCTCAAGGGGTTCCAGCCCGAGGCAGAAGGGCATTGATGTGAAGACGCAATAAGACAAAGCGAGGAGTGGAAGTGATCGAACTCAGTGCACAGAGAAGTGCGAGGGGACGAGGGAAGGCAGGAGAGTGCAGCCACAGGTGAATAAAAGGGCATCACCATGAGAACGGACAGGAAACGTTCGGACTCCCACTCCACGGGCTCATTCCTCCAGTGGCTCACACAGGCTGCCCAGGGCTGCTTTCAGAGAGCGTTCCAGTGAGTTCTGTTACCGTTTCCTGCGCTTGCTTCTAAGGCCTTAAATATGCCTGGTCAGCTCCTTTGGCGTGTTCGTTTTTTAAAAGCACATACTAAAGACTATTTTTGAAGGAAAGCTTTCCTCCTGGGATAAAACTTCCCTTCACTGGCTCTTCTTGCTCCTGAAGCCGCACCTCCCCTCCCGTGAGCCAGAGCCGCCTCGGCCTTGTCTCAGGTCTCGTTGTGCCTGGGAGGCTGTGGGGTGTCCAGGTGCCTGGGCTGATTTTAATTAAACCCCTCAAGGCGAAGCTGAGCAAATGGCTCCAACAAGTTGGTTTCCCAAAGAGTCCATCTTATTTTGAACCAACGTGTCAAAACAAAATCAAGTCAACCTAAAACTCATGCAAAGCAAATAAGTACATCTGTTTGTGGGTTTGCCTTCAAAATTACAAAGGCAACGCAAGACACAGAGGGCCTGCAGAGCTCCTGGGGAGGCCGGGCGTCTGTTCAGCTTCCCCGCAACAGGTCCAAGACATGGCAGCACCAGCCAGTGCCCTGGCCACAGAGGGGTTCAGGCTGGGTTCAGGGCTTGGATGATTCCCGTCTCCTCCGCAACCGTGGGCCCGGGGTGGGGGTGGGCTAAAGAGAAAGCCTCCCCTTCGCCCGCTGTCCCTGCCTCCCCCTCGACATTGCAGACGCCAGGCCTGGAAGGGGGTCTGGCCCTTGCGGTTGCCTGTGCCAGAGGTGGAGAAGGGCGTGCTCACCCCTCAGCCTCACACGAGGCTGAGACCTCTCGGGCCGGGGGCGGCTGGTGAGCCCACACAGACACTGGTCCTTTTGCTCTTGCCTCAGCCTCTTTGGCCAACTCTTCCCTCTGGAGAAAGAGCGCTTTGAGCAGCACATCCCCAGAGGTGGGTCCTTATCATTTGAACTAAAGAGACAGACGCTCTGGTTGCCGTCTGGGGTCTAAACTGGAGGGTATCACAGGCAGGAACCCAATCTTACTTATTATCTTTGACCCCAGACCTGTTGTTAGAACAATTTAATGGATTGTGAGATACCAGAAAATTTCACAGAAGAGATCTAAATTTACAACGTCTGGACAAGTTAGAATATCTGGCTGTACTGCTCCCCCTATTTCCCCACGGCAACAAGTCTGCTGAAGACCCTCCGCAGACACCCTCCCACCTCACCGACCAGGCCTGTGGGTCCTGGGGCAGTTGCCCCGGGGCCACAGGGGTGTGGAAAGGTCAGGCTCTGACCTGCATCCTCTGGAGCCCCAGCCCGAGACCGCCTCCTCGGGTTCCGAGGAGCAGCGCACAGGGGGCCTCCCTCGGGTTCCGAGGAAAGCAACCCCTTTTACTAAGAACTGAGACAACAGACGGTCTGGGGAGCACAGACTTGTGGGAAAGCATCCACACCCATCCTCAGCCCACCACCTCTACCAAGACGCCTCTCTGCTGAGCCCTGCAGCGTCTGGGCAGAGCCACAGAGCGGCCTTGACCGGAGTCAGAGACAGTCCGCCCCCCTTGGTCCTGGTCGGCTACTCCAGCACGCGCCGTTGCTCAGTACAGGGGAACTCCGGGGGCAAAGCCCACATCTCCAAGCGACTGCTCTGCTTTGCTCATCGCAAAATTTGCCTAATGGTGATATTCCTGGAAGACATGATCTCGGGCCACCTCATAGCGATGGCCGTAGTAATGACATCCATGAGTGCCCTGGGCTATATAAGCAAAAAAGGGGAAGTAGTGTTGAACAAACAAGCCCCCGAGGAAGCGTAGAAAGAAAGACCCTTCTCCATTGTCACAGTCATGAAATGAACATCCACCCAGCCCGGGGGTTCATGTTTATGTTTCGTATCTCCACCCAGTTGATACATACAGGACCCTGAACCTTGGAGCTTTTTAACACGTGTGCCACTCACCGCCCTGAACACACAGACCGCCAGCTCCCTGAGGGCAGGGATGGCGACACATTTCTTTAGGTCTCCGTACAACCTGTAGTCCTCCAACACCCCTGGTGATTAAAATGAGTCCTTATGGACAAATACCTAAAGTACAATGATTCAGTAAACATAGACGGCCCTACCACAGAGAACGAAAATTGCTGTCCATTCACCATCACTCATGAAATGCTAGGATAGTGTCTGAACAAAGTTTACAAATAACATTTTTGAAAAAGAAAAATCCACCTGTCGTCACCTGCCTGCCCGAATGAACCCCACTACGCCACACAGCACCCCCCAAAGCGAAAGCATCGCAGACAGATGCTGTCCTCCACAGGAGCGGGGGCACCTCCTCCAGGCTCTCTAAGAGCCGACTGCTGCCTAGAGGGGTTCACAGGGCCGGGGGCAGGCGGCCCAATCACCCTGGCCCAGGAGATGGAATTTTCCACCCTGTGACATGACCACTGGGGACAACCCCACTTGGGGGAGGCTCAGAAGGGGGACCGCCTTCTCAGACACACCCACCAGTGTGGAACGTGGGGGAGAGAGCTAGAAGAGGAACGCTGAGCACTCAGTGGTGCCGATTCTCAGAGAGCAGACGGCCGTGGTGGCTCAGGGTGCACGAGCCAGGAAATGAGACTTAGATTAGCCCCTAATTATTGCGTGGACGGTTCCTACCACGCAATAACGGAAAGAACACCACTTTTCCAGTGAATATGTGGCTTAGGTGATGCAGAAGGCTATCCATCTGTAGAGAAATCCAGAGAAACTAAAGGGGGAGGTAAGGACCAGCTCTCACATAAGAGAGGAGTCAACGCTTGAACCCAGGCCCTGCTGCCCAAATGGCGTTTCCTTGACTGCCTAGAACAGACAGGCCGCCCGGGGTCCTGGGCCGGGTGCTGGGGCTCTGGGGGGTCCCAGACCCTCGCTCTGGCTCGTTTCTAGCATCCTGTGTGCCTTCGATTCCGCCCTGTCTGTTCACCACCCTCAGGCTCACAGGCCCAGCTCCCAAAAAGGACTCCTACCTTCTGCTCCATGTTGGTCCCAAGCCATCCAGTCCTGCTGGGGTAACCCAGGCTGCCCCGGGCTTCTCCCACGACCTCCCCAGAACTGCCACTTCCTGCCTCAGTTTATCTTTCTGAATCTTTTCTCTTCCCTCTCCCCAAGTCCCTTGATTAGGCTCCTCCCTCTGCCTCTGCCTTTGCTCCCCAGCAAAGGTCCCACCCTCTTCCCTGAGATGGGCCCACCCTCTCTCTTTCAGAGGCCTGGCTTGGTCCTGTTCCCCCGGAGGCCTCCCTTGGGCTCCCCTCCTGACTCCGTCTCCTTAGGCAGCTGTGGGTGCAGTGGACCAAACCTGGGCTTGGGGCAGGGGGCAGCTGTGCCTGCACCTGCACACGGCTCCTGATGCAGCTCCTGTACAGAGTGTGACCGCGGGTCTCATCTTACTGTGTGCACCTACGAAATGAGAAGAATTCCAACCCTACATGGTGTCATAAGGATTATATTAAAACACGTGCGACACCTGGAACAGTGCTTCACGTACAACACATGATCAATGGCCGTTACTGTCCTTCCTCTGCCACTAAGGTCCCCGTTCTAGACACTGCAGGTGCTGCCCTTTCAGGCCGCTCCACCTCAAGGAAGGCTCCAGAGCCCCACTGGCCTAGCCCTCCCTGGGCTCACAGGCAAGGCAGGGATGGAGGATCCTGGGGCTGCCGGAGCCTGGGCCCCATGCCTGGTGCCAAGTGGCTCAGAGGAACCCTGTTGGCGACTCCCGACAGAGTTTAGCTTCAGTATGTTGTTCTTTGGGAAAGTGGCAGTGCCACCACCACCCTCACCACGTTGCTTATTCGGGTCTCCACGCTCCTCTCTCAAGGCGCCAGCCACTTTCCATTTGATGTCTCAAGGGCCCTTTTAATTTGGCTTGCATGCGATTGCTGATTCAGGGCTGTGAGTTCCTTGAGGGCAGGGCCAGGTCTGTTTTGCTCACCACTGACTCTGCCAAATCCTGCCCATGCCTGGCAGGAATTGGAAGCTTAACAAACAGCTGTCTCGTGTGCACACAGAATACATCCACAGGTACAAAAGTATTTTGGTAATGCACATGCAACAGCCCAAGACCAAAGAAACATGAAAAAGGAAGACCTGGCTGAGTGGTAGATCCTGAACCTTAGCTCTAAACAATGTATCTGACCAAGGATTTGTTTCCTGGTGTGCAGATTTATGAGATGTCTTAAAGAGTTATAAAAAAATGGAAACTCGGTTTCAGTTGTAAAGAAAAAAATAGCACACACCACAAACCACACACACACTTGCTTTGCTCTCCAGGATCTCAGGCACCTACCTGAACTGGAAACCTTTGCCGTCTGGATGCTGAAAACAAGCGAGACCAATCCGAAGCCGGCATTTCTAGGGTCCCGCCCCTCCACAAGGGTGACAGACAGTACGTTCAACCCAGCGCCCCCTGGAGGCGAGGAGTGCAGATGCTGCGCCTGGGGAGAGCGTTCCCTGCCGGGCCGAGCCTGCTCACCTGGCGAGTCTCTATTGTCCCTGGAGCTGCGGCCTCCTCATCCCGCACCGGTCGGACCGCATAGGGGGTCCACGTCGAGTCATGCAGGGCTGAGCTGCTGAGGAGCTGCCAACAGTAATTTTTAACCTGTTTACTCAGGTGAGATTTCCCACAACTTTCCCCTAATTTCTGTTGTAAACTACCCCTGTTTAATCCGAAGAATGGGTTTGATGAGAGAAAGTGGCTCCCATAAGTGACACAACAGTGGGTATAAAAGCTTCGATAACACCTCTTTGTGACCCAGCCCAACCTCCATTAAGCAGATGGACAGAGAGAGGGGGTGGCACCCTTTCCCTGGTCCCCAGTCACTGGGATAGGGGTTCAGGGATGGCCCCCACCTCCACCCGCTGGCCGGCCATCCCAGGAGCCCCGGCTGCTGCCACTGCACCCAGACCTCCAGGTGGGACAGCCAAGGTGTCTTCAGCTGCCCCCTCTCTGAAAGGACCTGACTGGGTGGTGTCGCCCTGCTGTCCTCACCTGGGCAGGGCGCAGAGCTGAAATGATCATTATCCACTTCACGGTCCTCGTTCCCAGTCTGAAAGAAGGTCTGAGGAGCATCCCCTGTGAGATGCCAAAGACCTGCTTGGTTCAAGGTGGATTCTTCCTTGGGTCACTCAGTGGCTCTCGGGACAGGCCCTGGGCCCCTGCCTGCCCTCCTCTGCAGAAGGGGCTTTTTTGGGAAGAGGGGTCAGGTTTGTACAGGCAGGGTGGCAGGAGAGCCGCCGGACATCTGGGAAGTCCAGGTTCTCAGCGCCCCAACGTGGGGAAGGTGGGGGAGGGGAGGTTTGAGGAAGAGAAGTTTTTACTTTATCGAGCACCTACTGTGTGCCAAGTACCATGTGAGATTTCTGACCAGGATAGCACATTCCTCACAAAGGCCCAAGAAATATGGTCTAAAAAATATATATATATATTTATGTATCATTTGGATGTCACGTATTCATTTTATGCAGAGAATATCCCTTTAGTCTCCTTTCTACCACCTCTTCTTATCTGGGGCCCAAAAAGTGGCAGTTGGTGGGACGGAAAGGCCAAGGTATGACACCCAAATCGCCGAGAGGGGAGGTGAGATCCTGGTCTGATTAGCACCAGAGGGGTTGTGAGAACCAGAAATACAGGTCCAGGCCCCTCCTTGGTGGGTGAGGAAAAACTCAAGATTTCTGAAAAAAACTAGCTCCAAGGTGACGTCCCCAGTCAAGGAGGGGAGTGGACAGGGCAACTCCATGGGCCCTGCTCACAGCTGGTTACTGGGAAGGGCAGGTCTGGTCAGCCACCAGACCCGGAAATCTGCCACATTGCGGCTGAAGGGGGATAGGGTGCCTCTTTGTCCAAGACCTCCACTGTGGGGACAGAGGACCCGCTCCTCAGGCACCCACATTAGCCCTGGCAGGGCCAGCAGCCACCCTAAGATGTAAGACGTGCTCTCCCTGCCGCTCCGTGAGTGAGACGCCCCAAACCCTGGGACCCCTGAGCATCACGGCGGAGTGGCCCGTGCTGGCGGTAACTGAGGAGCAGCCTTTGCCTCCCTGGTACAGCTGAACACCCGGCCTCTCCTTCCCCTCCTAGTTCCAATTTACTCCTAGTTCCCTTGTCCCCAGGACCATGTGAACCCCAGTTTGGGTCAGGAAAACTGGCTCCCCTGGCCCAGGTACTACCTCCCAGCCCCGCCCCCAACCTGTCCCTGTCCCAAACTTGTCTTTCCCTCTCCACTGTTCTCCTGCCCTGTCCAGGACCCCAGTATCCCCAGGACTACAGGTCTCATTCAGCTCCTTGGACTTCATTAATTGTAGAATAAAAGGCCTGGTCTCTAAGCACAGAAATGCCAAGACGTCAGGGAGCAGGTGGATTTTCCAAGTGCTTTTTGGTTGCTGGGAACCCGGGGTGCTGTGGGGTGGGTTGGGGGGACACTACAAAGACAGGGCTCGGGTTCGACCTGCCTGGGGACAGAGCTGTGAGCCCGAAGTCTCACGCACTGCTTGGCAACAGGTGAGCAGGCAGGCCTGGGCCCGCTGCCTCATCCATCCCCACATGCACGCAGGAGCCCTGGGACCTCTGGGAAACTCCATGTGGGCACAGAGCGGAGCTGGGAGTCCAGGCCTGGTCCCGCTCGGCTACTGACTTGCTGAGAGCCTTGAGAATCGGCACAGCAGGCGCTGGCCTTCATGCCTTCATGCTTGTGATTAGGACCCAATGAGAGAGCTCGGTCTGAAAGCCCATCGGAAGCATTACGTCCTACTGAAGGGATTCTGCTCATTCTTCTCTCCACTCATGAGACAAGGAGTAGCGGGAAGTGAGGACACAGCTAAAAGCGGGTTAGCTGACGTTGTGGAGTGCGTGCTACCTGTCTGGCTCTGCAGCAGGCACTCAGCATATTTAATTCTCCCAACAGCTGCACAGACCAGGCAGGACCGTCGCTGCCAGTGTCACGTCTCCCGAGCTCACTGCGTCTGGTGAGTGGCCGGGCCGGCACTCAGATCCACATCTACCTGAAGCAAAGACCTTCCCCTCCCCACCAGTGCCCCCCACCCAGCACCGTTCTGGGGCTGGTTTCCCCGGGAGACCCTGCAGGCCCGGGGAAATGCCTTGGCTGGAAGTAGCACCTGGCTTTCGTGCTTTACCCCAGCTCGCTGTGGGGACTTGGGCAACTTGCTTTACTTCTCTGGTCCTCTGTCCCTTCTTTTGTTTAACAAGGAATTTTGCTCCCTGAGCCCCCTGCCAGATCCTTGGGGGTCATTTCTACAGTCCTTGGCCCTGATCCTACGTTGGGTTAGGAAAGAAATAAAAGTGCAAAAGGGAGTCAGACCTGGAGTAGGGGCCCAGGGCCCTAGAGTAGGTTTTTCTCAGTCTCTGGGCGTCCCTACGGGTGTCCTGGAGTCACCCACCAGGGAGGGTGGCAGGGAGCCTGTTACCAAGCTCATGTTTCAGAAAACGAAGGTCCATTGAGGTAAAATGACTCCTCAGGGTCAAAGAGCAAATTAGAGGCAAAGCCAGGGTTGGACTCCAGATCTTCCAACCCTGAGACCAGGCTGCTCTCAGGGCCCTGGTGTGGTGGTGGTGGGGAGGAACGAGAAAAGGGAAGTGTCAGCATGGCTGTGGTCCTTTTGGAAAGACCCCTTTCTTGCCTTTGCCAGCTTCCAGGGACTGCCCAGATTCCTTGGCTCATGGCCCCTTCCTCCCTCTTTGAAGCCAACAACAGTGGGTTGAGGGTTTTTTTTTTTAATAGTTTATTTTTACTATATTTTCCCATTACCATTTATCCCCCTTAATACCCTCCTCTACCTTCACCCACCCCCCAGGTTGAGTTTTTCTCACACTGCTTCGCTCTGACGTCAACTGTTCTCCCTAGTTCTAAGGGTCCTTGTGGTGACCTTGGACCCACCCGACAATCCAGGTACCTCTCCATCATCTAGGTTGGCTGATTATCAACCTTAACCCCATCCGCAATCTTTATTCCCTTTGCCATGTAACCTAACACATTCACAGGTTCAAGGATTAGGATGTGGGCATCTTCGGGGGGCATTATTCTGCCGGCCACATGCCCCTTATCTCTAAGGGGACTTCCAAAAATAGTTACCTTTACTGCGCATCCCACATGTGGGTTGAGGTGTGTACCTGCTCCTCTCCCTTATGCACCTCCCGGAAAGTCTGTGTTCAGCCCTGGCCTTGCCCCTCGAGGATTTCCCTTTCACTCCGTGTCCTGCCTCCCTGGTGCCCACCTTCTCAGCACCTCTCTGTATCCCTTTCACGAGTAGACCCTTCACCTCTGAGCCAGGCAGCCCCAAGCTGGAGTGGGGACAGGGAAGCAGCTCAGGTTGCTGGCCAGGCTCAGCAGGGGAATGGGGACTGCTCTCCAGAGGGGACAGGGGGCTGATTGCTGCTGGCTGCCGCAGCTCAGATGGTGCCTATCCTGGCGCGGGGCACGGGCTATGGGATTGGTTCCCACCCTCCCAAACCCAGAAAAGGTTCCTGTGCCTCCATGACCAGAGCCAGTTGGGGAAATGGAGAGGGTGAGCCAGGCGCTGCCTGCTTGTGTGGCTCCACTCTGCTGGGGGCGCGGGGGTGCAGAGGAAGTGGGCTCCAGCAAATGCCTGAGCTGGGATATTCTGGGAACGGGTGGGTGGGGGCTCTGTCTACCTGAAGACGGGTGGAGGCCCTGAGTCTGTCCACGTGCTGGGCAGCTAAGATTTGGGCATCACACCATTGTCTTCTTTTGTTCTGTCTTCTGCTTCTTGTACTCTCCTGATACTGTCCTCTCTGGGGTCACCTGGGGGGAGACTTAGTTCAAATCCAGCCACCTTGTCCTGGCACCCTGCAGTAGGCAGCTTCTGAACCGGCTTCCTGGTGTTTGGATCTCTACATAGTAATCCCCCCTCCTTGAGGCGGGCTGGTCCTGGTGACTTGCTGTTCACAAAGAGACTAGGGAAAAATCTTTTAAGATTTGGTTATAAAAGGCTACACCTTCTACCTTTCCCTGACACTCTTCCTCACTAGATCTGGCTCGTTCCCCCTGGTGCAGCCAGCTGCCGGCTTGTGAGTGGCCGCACGGAGGAGTCCATGCATCTAGGAACCGAGGGCAGCCCCTGGCCACAGCCAGCATGGAATTGAAGCCCTGGGTCCAACACCCCCTAAGCAACTGGATCCTGTCACCAACCATCACGTGAGTAACCTTGGAAATGATCCTTCCCCCATCAGACCTTGCGATGACCTGCACTGCAGCCTGTGAGGGACCCTGAGGCAGAGCCTGCTCAGCCACCCACAGACTGCTGGCACAGATTCCCGAACCCCTTCTCTCTGCTTTGCCGTCATCTCTTCCCAGCTCCCAACTGTGGTCTAGCCCCGCATGTATGGGCGCCACACTCTTAGGGAGAGCCCGCCCATGCATGGCTGCAGCCATCCGTCAGCGCCGCGTCTGTGGCGACATGCTTCCAGTCGTTTCCCCCATCCCACCAGCTCGTCTGCCTGCAGTGCCACTTCTCCTCCAGCCCCCGAATACATATTTTATCTGGATGTTACTATAACAACCCAAATCAGTGAATATGTTTCTCCTCGTCATCTCTGTTTCCAGTCAGTAATAGATGTTCCCTTTGGAAGGCGGCTCATCACTTCCCCAGACCCTCTGCTGGAGCGAAGCAGGAATCTGCTCCCCGCCCAGCTGCCTCCCTCTGATTCAGCCTCACCTTCCTTAAACATGACTCTCAAGATGTCAGATCATTCGTGGCTGTCACGTCTCCACGTTTGCCATTGAACCTGCCTGATGTTTCCCACCACTAGCCCCACGTGACTATAGCAGATGGACCAGGGTTTGCACGCCAGTCCTGCCATGTGCTGCCTGTGTGTCCTGGTGCGAGTTGGGTCGCCCCTGACCTCGGTTTCCTAATCTGAGGCGAAAAACTGAAGACACCTCAGGTGTGCTTCAGCCTGGGGAGATTCCTCCCGTGGTTCCGGCTCTGATCACAAGCCCACTCTGAACCAGGTTCTACAGCCAGTGGGATGGCACAGGTCACGTGCCCAACCCGTAACTGGGTGCAGGCGGTGGCATTGGCATTGGGACTGACAGATCCAGCCAGCACCCCATGGAGCAAGGAGAGGGGTGCTGCCCAGAGCAAGGAGTGCTGGGCAGACACATTGCCCTTGCCCCAGTGGCCACCTGCATCCAGGTGCGCCATCTCTCCCGTGTGGGCATGTTCAAAGTGCTTTCGCTGTCTGATGGTGGTCGCACCACATTGCACGTGTACTCAGTGCCACTGAATTGTGTGTTTGGCGATGGTTAATTTAATGTTATATGAATTTCACCTCAGTAAAAAAGGTATTTTAAATGCTCCCACTAAAATAAAGAACCCACGTCATCTGCAACTAAAAATGCACTTACTCTTCTCCCAAAGGAAGATAATCCAAGTCATGACCAGTTCTAAAATCAGGATCTCTGAGTAAGTGCATTCCTCTCAGTGAGGCCTGGGTGTGGCTTCTTGTTATCTGTAACGGTGGCTAAAGGATAAATTTGACCACCCCAAATGCCACATCTTATGATGGTGGACAGAAAATAGACCATCCGCACTGAAGACCGACTTAGGGAGAGGGGAGAAGGGAAGGAGCACGCAGAGGTTGCTGGTCCGCGGCCTCCACCTCACGCCGCTGGCACGGTGGCCGGGCTCACTCCTCCACAGCGGAGCCAGGTCCTGGTCCAGTTTCCTGGGAGACCCTCTGGGACTCCTTGTCCTCCAGGGCTGGGCTGAGGGCCTTCAGGGAAGTCCCGTCCGGGAGGGCCACCTTCCCGTCAGTGTGGTCACGGCTTCCCGGGGATTCCTTCAGGGGGTGAGCGGTCCCTGGGTCTGGGGATGGTGATTCCCAGACCCAGGATTCCCTAAAGCCTCAGCCAGCTGTCAGTCAGCTCATTTCCTGGGAAGACCACGGACTAGTAACTAGCCCCATGAAGACCCGAAGCTGCTGGGTGGGCTACGTGTGCCCACCACAGAAGTTGTGAGCGTTAAAATAGTGTAGATATGAAGGCGCTTTGTAACCCGTAAGTGTGATTATCCTCATTCACAGAGAGAACCGTAAAGTCAGATTCATTCTGTATGGTTTTAAGTGTGCCGGAATACTGTTCTTGTATTCCTTTTTTTACCCTTTTGGGGGAAAAAAACTTATTTACTTATTTATAGAGAAAGGGGAAGGAAGGGAGAAAGAGAGGGAGAGAAACACTGATGTGCCTGCAACTCAGGCACTGCCCTGGCTGGGAATCCTGCCGGCAGCCTTTCACTTTGCAGGTCGATAGTCAACCAATTGAACCATGGCAGTCAGGGCCTTTTTTACCCTCCTATTGGATTTCCCACAGCAACTGCCATAAACTTCCCCGCCTTTCTGGATGCTGGCTCCGCCCCTTCCCACTGGAGGTACCTCAGCCTCTGTCTCTCACTCCAGCATGAACTTCACCCTGTATATTGACAGGTGTGAGAATGAATATAGAGGTAAAATGTATGGGTGTATATGTGTGTGTGTGTGTGTGTGTGTGTGTGTATTTGTACATATATTTTTTTCTGTCCACTGAGAATACCTGCCAGGAACGAAACCTCAGTAGCAATGAGCACACCTTGTGCCTAAATATTGGTTTCTAAACACCATTCTTTACTAAAAGGAACTGCACTTTTTGGGAAAAAATCACAGGTTTCAGAGTTGGGTCAAGGAAGGAGCAAGATGAGTTCGGAATATGTCAAAATCAAAAGGAAGGAAATACTCAAAGAATGACGGGATTTAGAAGGGACCCCCACTGGCAAAATACGGGAACATTCGAGCACCAAAATAAATAACGATACCAAAGATTACAACCCACTGAATCAAGTAGGAGTCTATGAGTCCACATCATTAGAAACAAATATGATGAATCAATTGTAGGTTTAATGAGGAGTGGGCTATTTACATAGCCTCAAAGTAGTTCTCCACAGAACACTTCCTAATGACAACGGGGAAAAGAGGGGCTCTGCGACGGAAGAGCCTGGCGCACACCCCTGGCATCCAGTGACCAGAGTTAACATCATCCAACAGGCCGAACTGAAGCAGCGCGCCACCCACAGGATGCAGCGAGAACAACACAGCACCACTTCCGTCATACTCCAGCCGCAGGTGCACCACCGAAGCTAAGCTCGAGGAGACATCAGACGAATCCCGTCCCTGTCCATTTGGGCCGCTATAGCAAAGTACCAGACTGGGTGCTTTACAAGCAACACACATTTCTCACAGTTGGGGACTGGAAAGTTCAAGATCGAGATGTTTGGTGCAGACGTCCTAGTTCAGAGACGGCCGTCTTTTCTCTGTGCCCTCACATGGTGGAAGAGACAAACTAGCTCTCTGGGGTCTTTTTTCACATGGGCACTAACCCTAATCGTGAAGGTTCTGCATTGCTAACGTGCACACACAGGGAAAGAACATGCACGTGATGCCGGGTGGCCCTGGGGGAAATGTAATGTGTTTGTCCAGCACCCCTTGCTTTGGGGAGCAACCCTCTCCCTACTCCGTGGGGTGCTGGCTGGATCTGTTGGTCCCAAGGCCAATGCCACCGCCTGCACCCAGTTACAGGTTGGGCGTGTGACCTGCGCCATCCCACTGGCTGTAGAACCTGGTTTGGAGTGGGCTTGTGATCAGAGCCAGAACCATGGAAGTAATCCCTCCAGACCTCCCTGCTGGGGATGGTTGCCTTGAGTGAGGATGACACTGAAAAACAAAATAGGACCATTCCGTGTCTCTGTCCTTGAGGCTCAGGGCTGGGGAGGGAGAGTGCTGTTGAAGGACGTGACGCCTCGTGCCCTGGAAGCACTGGAGGAGCTTCCTGAGAAAAGGAAAACGATGTTTCCCCACTGGGATTCTCAAATGGGAGATGGGGACCCTGAGACTGCAGGCTGCCGTCTTGGCGTTTGTTTGAAATAGGAGGGAAAGCAGATGAGAGTGCCGGAGAGCAAGCTCTGCAGCTGGCACCAGAGTCCCTGGATCTACCTGTTCCTGAACCCCCAACCCTGGGCTTCCCAATGGCCTAAACTCTAAACCACTGAATCTCTCTGTTTGTTTAAGCTAATTTAGGCTGGGATTCTCTTACTTGCAACTGAGAGTCTCGACTACCTCACCACTCTACCGGAAAGGTAGGTGAAAGTATCACCATATGGCTTGGGTGAACCTACATGGACAGTGGTCCCAGACGTAGCTCTCCCAGTGGGAGAGGCATGCGGTGGCCGTTGAGATGACCTGAATGGTGAGTCGCTGTGCGGGAGAGGTCACTAAGCAGGGTGGTCGGTGAGCCAGGTCTGGGAGTCAGGGGGCGGGCGTGGCAAAGGCAAGCGGGCTGGTTTCAGATGCAGACTGATGGAGAGGACAGAAGGTCTAGCAAGGTGCTGGAGCCAAGGGTGGGTATTCCACTTTTCCCCTCACCTCAGTCAGGAGCGTGGGGACTGAGCCTTCTGCTGGAGTCCCTCGCTGCTGATCAGAGGAATGTGGTGTTGGGGGAGGAGTTGAAAGGGCCCCCAGGGCAGTCCCTGGTGCTGGTGGCTGAACACCTCTGTCTCTCCCCACTTTGAGGGCCAGGTAGCACTTCCTTCCTGGATCCTTGGAGTTGAATGAAGCTGTGTGACTGGTTCCAGCCAATGAGTGACAAATGGCTACTGTCAGTGGGCTACCCTCCAGTGCTGTCCTTGAGGTGGCAGCTCTCCTGTCAGCCTGAGTCCCAGAACACTCGCTGGGCTCAGCCCCTCCGCAGACCTGTCACAGACATGTAACAGGAGCAAGAAAAGAAACTCGGGCTTTAATAGTGCTTTTGACCAATTTACAGCTGGACTATGCGGTACTCTCGTTGTGGTCAGCGGTATATGACGGGAGACGAACGCGGTAGCCGGTCCGCACCCGCAGTTCAGAAGCAGCGAGCACATGCACACGCTGTGCAGCCCTCACCGCCGTCCAGCTCCCCAAACCAACCCCTGTGCCCATGGAACACAACTCCCTGCTCCGCGCCCCCGGGCCCTTGGCAGCCCCTATGTGACTTTGTCTCTGTGAATTTGACTTTTCTGGGCACCTCATGTGGTATCTGTCCTTTCATGTCTGGCTTATTTCACTCAGCATGTGTTTGAGGTTCATCCATGTTGTAGCACCTGTCAGAATTCCCTTCCCGTGTAAGGCTCAGCAATGGCCCATCCTCGTGGATATGGCGCTTTGCTTCTCCCCCTCCGGCTGATGAACATCTGGGTGGTGTTCACCTTTGGCCCTTGCGAATAACGTTGTTCGTGGCACTGGTGTACAAATGTCGGTTTGGGTCTCTGACTTCAGTTCTCTTGGGTGTGCACCTGGAAGTGGAATTGCTGGGTCATATGGTAAATCTATGTTTACTTTTCCTGAGGAACCGCCGTATGTTTTCTGTAAAACCTTTGTGGTTTTAAGTCACCAAGACTTGGGGCTGTCTGCTACCACAGGGTAACCTAGCCTGTCCCTAATGATACCGCCCCTCACCCCAGATGATGTAGGATCAACTCACTCCCTTCGAGGGGGCTCATCCTGCGGAGGCCCTCGGCCAGGATGGACCTGCGTCCCGAGCTCGCCCCTGTTGGGCGGGCGGCCTCCACTTGGCCGCCCCACCTGGCGGGGGTGGAGGGCGGAGTGGGGGTTGGGGCGCGGAAGGGCCGGCGCTGCTGTCCCCAGCCCCAGTGCTGAGGCAGGCAGAGTGCAGTGGGCTCTGGTGGAGGTCGGGAGAACTGTAGGGCATTGGCCGCCGGGGTCTCCTCGGGCTGAGGGGAGGCACTTGACACCGGCCAGGGGAGAGGAGGGGCCGCTGTCCCTGCGGCCAGTGCTGGATACGGGGACCCAGCGCGGAGGCAGTGCCAGGTAGCAGAGCGCCCCGCGGGGGAAGGGCCGCAGAGGCTCGGAAGTGGGACCGTGGGCGCTAGGACCAGCCGCGCGCACAGGCCGCTCCCGCCACGACGCCCCGGGGCCCCCCAGTCGGCGCTGCCTCCTGGGCCGGCTCCGAAGCTCCAGAGCCCGGGCCAGCGCGGCCGCGGGGGACGAGTAGCAGGCGAAGGCCTGGGCCCGCGGGCGGCCGGAGGGAGGGAAGGAGGAAGGCGGAGAGAAGGGGTGGGAAGGGGGGGGGGGACCCGGCAGAGGAGGCGGAGAGAGAGAGCGCGACAGCCAGCGGAGGGAGGGAGTGAGTGAGCGAGGCAGGCAGGCGGGCTGGGAAGGAGAGAGGGCGCGCGGGCGGCGGCGGCGTCGAGACCAGAGGACCATCCGGGACGCGGCGCCGCGGCACCAGGGCGCGCAGACGGGCCGGCCCGACCCCACCGGCCACACGGTAATGAGCGCCGCTCCTGGCGGCCTGGGCGGCCGGCCCGGAGGTGGGCGAGGAGGAGGTAGGGCCGGGCGGGGGGCACGGCAGCGGGCAGTGCCCGGCTCGGGGCAGGCTCCCGGACCCCTGCAACTCGGCGCCGGGAGCTTGCGGGGCTAGGGCTGCGGGCGGGGACGGCGGGCTGGGCTGGCCGGAGTGGCGCGGGGCATTTGTGGGTTTGTTTATGTCCCCGCGGGCTCCGCAGGCGCCCCCTCCTGTCCCGCCCGCTCCAGGCTCGGAGCCCCCTCCCCGCCCCCGCCCCGCTCCGGGCTCAAGTTCAAGTCTATACAATGCGGCGCCCCTCCACTGCTGGCCTCAGCCGCGGTGCCCGGCTCGGCGCTGCCGCAGGGGCTCCGGACTCGCCACCCCCGCCTTCCGGCCCTGCCTCCACCCCGAGCCCCGCCTGGGGCCTGCGGGCGGAGAGCTGGAGGGCGCAGACCCCGACCCCGAATAATCGGCTCCCGCTGCGGCCCGCAGGGAGCGGAGGAAGGGGCGCGGGCCCAGCTCAGGCTCCGCGGCGGCGGCAGAAAATGGCAGCCTGGCACGACCCGGCCCCCCGCCCCTCCCCCCGGCTCCCGGCCCTCCATGGCCAGGCGGACACGGGAGGCCCCGGGGGGCGGTCCGAGGGGTGATCGGCGGGCCGGGCCGGGGAACACTGCGCAGCGATCCTCCTTCGGCCACCTGTGGCTGGGGGTGCGGGTGCCAGTGGATCTGGGAGGGGCGACGAGGGCGGGGAGAGTGCCACTTGGGGGGCACACCTCCCCGCGGACGGCCGGGGGTGGGGTGGACTTCGTGCCTGGCTCCTCCCTGCCCGCGCCGTGGGCAGTGGGAGCCGGGGCGGTGGCGCCGCAGTGTAGGGGCGAGGCGGGGGCGGGCGAGTATCCCGTCCTCGGCCGCGGGGCCGGAAAACGCAGGGGTGGGAGTAGCGGGGCAGAACGGGAGCCGCGCGGGTGAGGGCGTCGGGGGTCGCCCAGGCAGCAGAAACACCCCCTCCGCAACACTCAACACGCACGCGGACACACACGCACACGCACCCCCGCTGGGCCGGTGCAGACGTGTCCTTGAAAGATTCCCATCTGCACAGTGAAGGACGAGGCCTGGCGGAGGCTGCAGATTAGGGTCACGGAGCCCAAGTCCCAGCGCCTCGGGAGTCCTGGAGCTTCGGAGCCGCAGGCGGCCCTGGTCCGTGTCCCGCCCTCACCCCAGCTCCCCTCCCCCAGGCCGCCCTGCCCTCCCTCCCCCTCCGAGCGGACGGAGCTGGCGTGGGTCCAGGGCCCGCCCCCGGCCTCCCCCAGCCCCCCGTCGCTGGGGCCCGCCGCCCTCCGGCTGCCAAACTTCGTTTAGCTTTCCTGGAGCCTCCCTTCTTGGGAGAACCCACTCCCTTCCCACCCTACCTCTGTTTTCCCCCTTTTCTCGTCATCCCCTCGGTCCTTCCGCCTCCTCTCTCCACTGCAAAGCCAGTTGAGTAGGTGTTGGCGCCGCGGTTGGGGAGTGGGGGGGCTCGTCAGTTCTGGGGGGGCGCCCTTCCCAGCTCGCGAGGGGCGCCCCCTGCGGCTGCACCTTGACCCAAGATGGCGCCCTGCACCCAGCGGGGCGGCCAGGGCCTGCGTCAGGCCGCGGGGAAGGCCCAGGGCCCGGGCGCCGCACGGCGCGCCCCCTCCCAGACCAGCAGTGACAGGAGCCTGCGCGGGAAGCGCCCTCCGCCCTGTGACCCGGCGTGCCCCTCTCTGCTGTGCCCAGAGACGGCCATCAGCATCCCTGGGGGACTGTGCGGTCTTCGTGTTTCACCCTGGGCCGCCCGCGGCTGAACGGGCCTCCTGGGCTGCGGCTGCGAAGGGATCCTGGGATCAGGTGCTGGGCCGCTGGGCCTCCTCCCTCCCGGGCAGATGTGACAGCTGCAGCCAGGGAAGCTTTTCTCCTTAAGCGTTGCTGGAGTGTGAGGGCTGGTCTATGGGATTTGGGGAGCCCAGCTGTCAGGCGGACCCTCTTTGGGCTGTCCCCTCTGTTGGCAGAGGCCATCTCCTGGTGGTTTGCGGGAGCTGCCTGGGCTTGGAAGCTTTGGTTGTCAGAGTTCCCGCTAGGTTTCTGGGGCAAGGTGGTCCCCCTCTGCCTCCCAGGCACACGGAGCCCCCGTTGGGCTGTTTGACAAGCAGCTCTGAAAGTGCGAGTCTGTGTGCGTGTGTGCGCATGTGCCGCACCCAGTCAGGGTCTCCAGGCGAATTTGCACAGCAGGCCTGGCGCCTGCCTGCCTCCCTTCCCGGCCCCACTTCTTTGGGCCCTGGCTCCCTCCCTGGCCTCTTGTCCAGGTCCTGGGTCACTGTCTTCAGCCACTCGTGAAACGCAGAGTTGCAGGCTCCCGCTGACTGAGGCTCTCCTCACCCTCCTTCCCAGGCATGTGGGCCTGCAATAGGCGGCCAGCCTCAGAAGAGGTGAATTCCTTCTGGACTCAAGGACTGAGTCCACAGTGCCGGGACTGCTCCCCGAGCTCGGAAGCACCGTGGCTATCTGTCAGCGTGTCTGTGGACAGGATTCCTCTGTGGGGTGGGGGTTGGATTGGAGCTTGAAGGTCCATTCCAACTTTTAAATTCTGTGGCTCTGATTTCCCGGGTGGCATCTCAGACCCAGGAGTGGGGGCAGAGTGGTCTCTTTTTTCACCACGTAGCAGTAATCGGGACAGGTTCCCACGGAGTGGAGGTCTTTGAGAGAGCAGCCCCTCTCCCCTAGGGGGTGGACCTTTGAAGGCAGAGGTGGTGTGAGGGGTGGGGACCCTGCAAGAGACAGGTTTGCCACGTCTTACTCCACAGAGGGTGTAAAAGGACAGCTTCCAGCAAAGCCTTCACATGTGTGTTCTTCTGTAGGTTTGCGTGTAATTCTGTGTGTGTGCGTAATTTCTGAGGTTTCTTCCCAGATCCAGGTAAGCACTTGAGTGCCTTACGGATATTTTACTATCTCGGTCCTGCATCAGTGCAGTTGGTCTGCTGTAAAAGCCTACAAGGAAGACAGGACAAGCTTGAAAATACTTGCCCAGGGCGACCTGGCGGGGAAGAAGGGGGCCAGTCCTGCCCTCTGGGGAACTTCGTCGCTCTGCTCTCCTGGGCTGGGGCTATGCTTGGTTTCCTCTCCTTCCAGTTCGTGGTTTCCATGGGACAGGGACCTTACCCGGCTGCCTCTGGGTCCCCCCACTAGAGGTTTCACGGGGCCGCCATGGTCATCTGCTGAATGGCAGGGAAGCTCGCTGCGCACCTGTGTTTTCAGTCCCTGTCCTCTCCCCAGTGGCAGAGGGTTTGGTGGCCTTGCTGCTGCTCTGCCTTCCCCAAATAGCCACCACCTCCTTTGCTGCCAGATACTTAGGCTCAAGCTTCCCCAAAAGACCCCAGTTCTTCCCCAACAAGAGCCCAGTCTCCCCAAAGGCTCTTTTTTTGGGGGGCGGGGGTGGGGACTGAATAGAAAGGGGACTCTGAGAACCAGTCTTGCTGGTTCTCTAATGGGGGTAAAAAAAAACAGACCCAAGCTCTCGGCATCTTTGAGCCTGAAATGTTATCATTAGAATCCAAGCCCTAGACTTGAGGGCTGAAAGAGAACTTTGAGCCCTGAGAATACTTGGAGTGGGGTGGAGGGCTGTTTGCTCGGGGCCAGGCCCCTCTTCCTCAGGGGCTGGGAGTACTGGCCTGAGCCCGAGGCCACAAGGCCAGCTGTGTGCCTGTCATGTGCTCCTCTGCCTCTGCACTTCCTGACGACTTCTGCTTGTGTTGGCTTGGGGTTCCTTGGCTTGGTGGCCATGTCCCCTTTCCCCACCCCATGCCCCACTAATAGTAAGTGTGTCTCCAGCCTCTAGCTTGGGAACAGGCAACGGCCAGGGCCATCCCACGGCCTGCGGGCGGCTATTAACTTCCATTTTGGTATCTGATAGACAGTGGGGCCTGTCGGGAGCCTGCCTGCCTGTGAGGCTGGGCATCTTTGTGCGCCTGTGGCTCTGCTGCTCCCAAACGGGCCTTTAAAAGTAAACAAAAGGGGCCAGATCCCTCTCCGCTCAAACCTTGAGGGCTTGTTTTCAGTTATTTCTCTCTTTGACTGCTTTTTTGCTAGAAAAACTGTAAAACCTGAGATCCGTGTGGAGTCAGGGATGCGTGTGTGTCCAAGCTGCCTTCGTGTGGGCAGGGCGGGGTGTGGCACAGGTGGGCCTCTGCGTGCATGTGTGTGCACACCTCTCTGTGTGTGCGCGGTGTGCAGCTGCGTGGGGATAGATCCGACTTGCTTACCCGTAAGCCTGTTTCAGGGCAGCCGAAGTGGGAGCCATGGAGTCAGAAGGAGCTGTGTTCTGACACTAACTTCCCAGCTGCGGGATCCAGGGCCGTTGACTCCATCCCTCAGTTTCCTCACCTGTAACAGGGCAGTCAGCCCGGGCTGTACTCAGAGGTCATTGTGAGGACCAAACAAGGTCATGTGCCGAGTGCAAGCGCTCAGTGTTAGCCGGGCTGTGGTTGTTTCCGGCATTTTGGCGGCTTACGTGGATCGGCACTGGAGGAAGTGCCCCGAGAAGTCTCGTCCACCTTCCTGCCTCTTTTGTGAAACCTCGGACTGATGACCAAAGTGCTGCTTCTGATTGAAAAATCTCCAGAGCGGGGAGGCTCCTCAGCACCACTTAGCAGTCCGTTCCAGAGCGGAGCTAGTCGTGTGGTCAACAGGTCGTCCTCGTAGTCACCTTAAGCCCCTCATACGGCAGTGTCGGCTCCTGTCCTGAGTGCAGTGTACTTGCTTCCAGAGACGTACTGAGCATTTCCTGTGTGGGAAGGGCAAGGCTGTGTGCTGGACTTTGTGGGAAAACAGAGTGAGTTGAGGGTGTGCCCAGACAAGGTCGTAGGACAGGGAGACAGAAAGTTCTCGAAGGCCAGGTCACGGCCAGCTGAGAGGCTCTGGGAGGGTGCCTTGGAGGAGATGGCATGTGAGACAGGCTTCAAAGCACAGAGGTAGGGCCTCCAGGGGAAAGGGGGAAGCCCTGCTTTTGGAGATGGGGCAGGGAGCCACTGGGTGGCAGAGCCAGGCCTCTGGTGCGCTGAGGGCCAGGCTGGGACAGGTACTGATTTGGGGAGAGCCGGCTGCTGTGCTCTGTGACTCCTACATAGCCCAGGGAGAGTCACTCCGAACTGCTCTGCATGTGGTGGTTTTGGGGGGCGGGGCAGGGACGAGAGAGAGGAGGGAGAGGGGAAGGGGCCGACTGAGCTCACGTGGTGTAGGACCCTGATGGTTCCTTTATATTCTATACACTGGAGATGAGGAGCTCAGGCTTGGAGAGAAACAGAGCAGGGTTTAAATTACACCAGTCCCAGGGCTGTGTGGCAGTTCAGGGGAACACCAGCCAGGGTAAGGTCTGTGTGCCAGTGATGGCATTCATAGTGTGAATGGGGAGGGTCCTTACCTGGTCTCCCGGAGGTCTCTGTGTCCCCCTCTCTATCCCCTCCCTCCAGCCCAGGGGCCCCTGAGGGCACTGAGAATAGGGGTGCAGAACCTGACTCTCCCCTGCTTTTCCTCTTTTTCCTCCATATTCAGCAGAACCAAGCCCCCAGTTTGACAGGGATGTGCCCCTGCCTGGCAGCCTTGCTCCCGAGTGTGGCTGCAGGTGCCTGGCCACCCGGAACGAGGACAGCCAGTGGTCAGGGCCCGCCAGCCCACATCTCCCTTGCTGATCACATCGCCGGGCTGTCTGGAGGACAGAGATGGGAGGAGGTGTGGGGGCCCGGGGCTCTCCTAGGCTCATCCCAGTGGGGAGTGGAATTTTCCCGACTGTAACTGAGCATTGCCCACTCCCATCCTGTTGTGGTCCCCTCTGACCCCTAAGGCTTCCCAGCCTTATTTACATCTATAACCAGGTTCCTATTTTCTCTTCTGCGGTCCTGGCCCTGCTCATTGTCATCCCTATTGATCTTGCCTTTCTGTTTGTGTTTCAAATGTCAAGGTCATTTTCAATTCTGAGCCAGTTGTTTGCTGCCCTGTCTGGGTGCTCAGAGGGGACAGAGGACCATCTCAAACAGCTGGTAACTAGAGGGCTGGAACTGGGCTGTCCTGACCCCTAGTCTGGTGCTCTTCTTGTGTATCACCGTGTAGGTGGACCTGGGGGCCGGTGCAGGTGTTCTAGACCTAATAGACCAGCCAGAACCCAGGGTTCCAGTGATCCTTATGTGAAAGGGTTAAGGGATGCCTACCGGGGACATTATGGGATGGTGGGGGTCAGATCTGAGGGTTGGATGTGGGCTGAGTCACAGTGAATTGAAATGCCCAGGCTGGGAAGCTGGGGGACCCAGGAACAAACTTCCCCTCAGAGGGTCCCCTGATGACCCAGGGAGGAGCAGGCCAGGATGCTCCAGCCAGCGCAAGGGGACGGGGCCCTCAGTGCTCCTGCGAGCGGAACCTGTTGGGAAGGGGCCTCTTGAAGGAAGGATCCTGTATGATTAGTATTCTAGATTCTGACAGGATAAATACACCTGTGGATAGA
>PVKM010021768.1:0-22332 GCA_004027735.1 Carollia perspicillata | reverse complement strand
ACCGGCATTTGAGTCCAGTTTTCCGGACTTCTGGGGCAAAGGTCTTTTCTCTTCATCAGAGGTTTCGGCACGACTGCCCCATAGCCAGCCTAGGCCACAGACCCTCAGTCCCAGCCAGGAGCCTGGAACTGCAGAAAACTGCTGCTTGGGCCGGGCATGCACCGGCTGACAGGCACTCCCAGCTCGGCCCGCCCTTCCCGATGTTTGCAGAATCTCTCCTCTGACCCACCACATCTCTGGCTTCCAGAATCCCAGGGCAGAAAAGCCTTCTAGGATCACTTGCTTGGTCATCTCATTTCTGGGCAAAAAAAGGAGCCCTGTCATGGTAACTCTTTATGGGTCTCACTTGCCAGGTGATCCCATGGCACTGGTGCCAGGAGCGTTTCCCCCTCACTCCTCCCAGGGTCCAGCATGCTGGGGTTTTGCTTTTTTTGTTTTTGTTTTTGTTTTTGTTTCTCTGTCCCCATCTGATCAACCCAGAATGATTTATAAACAACCTGCCTGTCATTATCTCCACTTCCCCATGGCATAATTACAGCTAAGTGGCAGGGCCCAGGAGTTAAGCCATGAGTCAAGGGCATGGAGCCAAGAGAGAAGCCCTCGTCCGCCTCCTCCTGCCGGCCTTCTCTGTCCTGGTTTCAGCAGGATCCAGGCCTCCCCAGTGATGATGCGGGATTGGGGCCACATCAAGTGGTGGTGGGGATAGCAGTTGGGGGCTTGGCTGTCAGATCGCCTAAGGTTTGACCTCTATATGGAACGTGAGTCTGTAAGTAAATAAGTAACCATGTACGTAAGACAAGAGAATTTGTTAGGATCTGCTCATCTCTGCATCTGGAGAAGGGGGGGGAAGGAATTCTCTACCTTTGCCCAGATGTGAGAATTTCATCAATAAGTTTCCTGTGTTCCTTCCCTCATCCCTCTGATCAGCCACATTCCTTCCTTCTGAGAAGGAGCTTTATTTTTTCCTTTCAAAATTATTTTTATTGACTGTCCATCACTGGCATTAAATTCTTCTACCCCCCCCCCCTTTTGAAGCCAGAGGCTTTGCTTTTGTTTTGTTTTCCTTGTTTTAATTTTTGTTTTTGTGTCTCAGAAATGACAGGGCTGTGTCAGGGAGTCATTTGGGAGGGGAAGTTGGGGTAATGTTTATCATTTTTACACAGCGTGTTCACATAACCCTTCCAACTAACAGGAGAGCAAAAGCAGGAACAGGGACTTTGGGGACAGACAGGCAGATCCACACCAATTCTATGTACACACAGTACCTTCGGACAAGCAATCTAAACTCACTTATTTCCAGTCTCCTCTTCTTGAAGATGGGAATAATAATCCTACCTCCAGGAGTTACCAGGAGAATCCAGACAAGATGATGTGGATGAAACACAGAGGCCAGTGCCCAGCACTGTTACCTCTCTCCCCCTTTTCTTCCTGTCTTCAAGCCTGCAAACCAGGTGCAGACAGATGTGCTGAAAAGCAGGGATGCCTCACCGCCCCCTACCAAAATGTGTTCTGGAAGACACTAGCCCTAAGAAACGTCCCAGGAAAAAAGGTTCTCAGAGTCTTGAAAACGGTGCACACCTTGGCCTCTTCTGAAAACCCACAATGTGCTCTAGGACATTCAAGGTTCTGGGGCGTCCTGCAATGAAGAACGCTGGCCTGTCTCATTAAGGCGATGCTGCTTTACTCTGTGGCCGTGGAACGTTTGTGGTCAGGTGACTCAGGGAATAGTTTCCTTCTAGAGCAGAAAGGGCCGGAGTGGAGAGACCACTTTGTCACGGAACTTCAGTTCCCAAAGCATTTCTCATGCATTGGTCTTTCCCTTTTACAAACATGCTGAGCTCCATCCTGTCCTGGACCTTTGCACATGCTCTTTGCTCTGCCTGGGATTCCCTGGGTCCCAAACCCTCATATGGCTGATCTGTCCATTCCCTCCTCATGGAGGCTCCCCTAAACCTCTTTATACAAGTGTCCTGCCCCGTCCCCCCTCAACAGTCATCCTCTGTAATTTTACTTTGTTTAAGGGGCCTTCCTCTCTAAAACAGGCGTATGCATTACTTTTCTTTGGCATATGTCCTTCCTCAAATACACAGGGGACAGGATTCTGACCTATCCCTTCCACTGCTGTGTCCTCAATGTTAGAGCAGAGTCTTGTATGTAGCAAGGCCCCCAGGCAAGGTCTGTTGAATTGATGGGTGGGTGGCGGACATGTCACCCTGTTGACACTCTTAAGAGATAGATCATTTTATTACCTCCATGTGAGAGATGAGGAAACGGAGGCTCAGGGTGTTCCGTAACTAACTTTCCAAGGTCAAACAGCTGAGAAATGGCAGAACCAGGGCTGGAGCCCAGATTTGCCCAATTGCAAAGCCCCATGCCCTTTCCATTCTAGAAAATCGAGTTTTCCAGTTTATCCTTTTCCTGCAAAGAAGAACATTAATATGCATGGAATCGGGAGAGCGCTGCTTTTTCCCTACTGGCCCCACAGCCCAGAGAAGCCCAGATGGCTTGTCCTTCAACAGGGCTCTCAGAGTCCCCTGGGTCATCATCAGACGTGAGCCCAGGGACCTCCTTGGAGTGCAGAGAGAGAATGGCCAGTCTGGAAGGCGTAGGTCAGAAGACCAGCTTGGAAGCTGGTAGCTCACAGAGTAAATCTATTTAAATTGGAACCATGTGGCTCTTTCCCCCAGCACTTACACAACGTGAACAGATGCATTGTTTGGTGTCAAAGCCCCTGGGTTGGCTCACCAGTTGGTCTCTTTGAGGCCTCCGCGTGGTGCAGCTCTGAGGCTGTCAGGGCAGGAGGGCAGGTGGAGAATCAGGTATCTCGGCAAGTGCCGGGGAATCCCGTGAGCCCTGCATCTTGGGAGGGGGTTCAGAGGGGACTGCACAGCCCCATCAGCACGAGGTCTGAGGCCTGAGTCAAACGCTTGCCCTTTCCCAGGTCTTTTAAAACGTGAATTGGAACACAAAGGTGAATTTGTTGGTGATATGTTTTGGAGACTTTAGCTTCTCCTCCTCCCTCACCCCATTTTATTTCTCACCATACTTCTGAGCAGGCAGTGAGGTGGGGTGGCGAGTAACTGTGTTCCGGTAAAACCCTCAGGAGTGTCTCCTGAAACTGGCAAAAAGGAAAAAAAAATGGGGAATTTCTTCTTAAACTGGCATGATTATCAATTGCTCCCTGTCTCCTAGATAAAAACAGGAAAATGAAAGCCTTGAGGCTCTGAATTCAAATCAGCTCCCTGTGCCTACTGTGCGCCAGGCCTTGGGGCAGCCAGAGTCAGACAGGTAATAAATAGTGAGAGAAAAATGACCCCTAGAAGCTTTTGGTGTTTGGCACCAACATGTCAACCTCTATGAAATGCTTAAAAGCTATTGCAAGACACCGCCACCATCATGTCTTGCTGGGTAGGAAGGGCCTACTATGTGCGAGGCATTTTTATTGCCCCTGTGAATGGTACCGTGGCGCAATGGGCATTGCCTCTGCCCTCAGGGAAGTTCCAGTCCAGGTGTGGGAGAGGTTAACCACAAGGACTTTGGAGCCACACATCGGGTGGGAACTTAAGTAACTTAATCTTATTGGTCCCCGCTTTTTCCAACTGTAAAATGAGTAACACTTAGCTCATAGGGTTGTTGTGAGGATGGCGTGAGCTCATGTATATAATCGGTGAATAGTCATTAATGTTACTGAGTGTCGGCGTGACTATAATATAAGGGGAAAGGTCACCAGGCACAGGGATGCCATGTCATTTCTGTTTGCATCCTGAGGAATGGCACGCACTCCAGCTCTGCTGGTCACCCAGGACCTGTGCTTTCAGTGCACGAAGCACGACCTGATAGCATTAGAGAAAGGAGGGCAGAGTGACCTTAAGGAGGCTCACCTGGGGACACAGGGACAGTGTCCTGTAGAAATGTACATGTACTGGGGACTTGAAGCACGGGCAGAATTTGAATTGGCAGGAGGACAGGAACAGCAGCTGCAGCAAGATGCAAGGCATCATCTCTGTACAGTTTTCCTAACAATTCATAAATTACTTTACAGTTTATAAAAGACTGCTCCATTTGACACCCCAGTTGAGTCACAGGGCCCTGTGGGTTGGCCAAGTTTGAGAATATACTGAAGCTCACAGAGGTGATATACCTTGCTCAAAGTTATGCAGCTTGTAGGTAATAGAGCACAGATTTATTTATAGCACTAGCTACCATTTAGTGAGTGCTTTTCTGTGCCAGATATTCTGCTCTGTGCTTTTCCTGAACCATACAATATAATCTTTACAGCAACCCTCGGAAGTCAGTACTATCATAAAACATAAAGATGCTTTTATTCAACTCTGTGTGGGGCAGAGAAGAAACACAGTGAATAATTACTTATAATCATAATGATCTCCATTTCACAGATGGAAAAACTGAGGCTCTTCAAAGTTTGAAGCCTAATAAGTTATAAAGCTTCCAGGGATTTGAACCCTGCTTTGTCTGTTTTCATAACTTGTGCTCTTAACAATAAACTTTGATCACTGCCCCCAGAGTCTTCCTCACCCAAGCCAGCTCCCCTTCCTTCCCTCAGTATCCTCTTCCTCTCCTCAGTCTCCACCTCCTGAAATTTTAGAGTGGGAGGCTACTATCCTTTATCTTCCAGCTGGAGTGCAGAGGCCCTGCAGGAAAACTCCCTCTCACCCTCTTGTGTCTTCCCTCCTCAGCTGCGTGCACTTTGCATGTGAGGCCACTGACTGTCCAGAGCTGGCCGTGGAGAACGCCTTTATCAACTGCTCCAGCAGTGACCACTACCATGGCACCCAGTGCACCGTGAGCTGCCAGACAGGCTATGTGCTCCAGATACGGCGGGACGACGAGCTTATCAAGAGCCAGGTGTGTGCAGGTTCTGGGCTCACGGCCCCTCTCCAACCCAGAAAGGCTGACTGGGTGCTAAGTGCATTCTCTGCTGGATCTCCAGCATTTAAAGTAGTGCTACCACATAGTAGAGACTCCGCAGCTATGTGGTGATTGAATGAGTCAATCATCAATTTGGAACATGTACAGTAATCATTCTTTACACTGTAGTGTTCCATGCTACATGTATCAGAGTCTCTGGAGGACCAGAGGCTGAGCATTTTGAATGAAACCTTTACAGTCAAAACTCCACTACAGCTGAATGGGCTGCTTTAGGAAGAGGTGAGCTCTCTGTCTATGAGGTGTTCATTCATTCATTTATTCACTCATCAAAAACATCTGTTCACTGGGAACCAGAGGCTAAACTAGATGCTAGAGCAGGGGAAATGTTATTAAGATACATCTAGTTCCTCCTTTCAAGGCGCTTAGTGACATGACTGGGAGCGGACAATGAGTCACAATGAGTTGTGACCAGATGTTGTTGGAAACACAGGAGGGCTCAAGGAAAGCTCCCTGGAAGTAGTGACGTGGAAACTGAGAATTAGACAGGCAAAGGGGTACGTGTTGGGGAGAGGGAAGTAGTGTGTGTCCTGGGCCCTGGCAGGAACGGTGTGTGGAAGCCCACTGAGGAGAAAGGGCGTGACACAGACAGATTCCGCTTTTTCCTGAGCCTTCCTAGGCAATGAGGCTGGAGGGGCAAGCAAGGTCCACTGGTACAAGACCCTGTTAACTTGGTCAGGAAGTTTGGGGGTTATCTTTAGGTCAAGAGGGGGCTATTGAAGGAAGTGACATAGTCTGAACATGGTTGACAAAGGTCCTTCTGGCTGCCCACTTGGGTGTGGCTTAGAGTCTGGCAGTAAGACTGGCTGCAAGGAGAGCCCTCAGGAAGCCAGCAGAAGAGGTCAAGGAAGAGCCCTGTGTCTTGCATGAGGGGAGGGGCAGGGAGTGGATTTGAGCTACAGTGGAATGTGGCTTCAGCCAGACGCTGCTGAAGGGCTCAGATGGGTGTGGGGACTGGGGCCCAGTGGCAGGGAAGCCTGGATTTGAGGATGCAGATCTCTGTCACTGCATGCAGCCTCTTCCAGGGCCTGCTGGCAGACTGCCCCTTCATGCCATATAACACAGGACATGTTCCTTGTTGCTGGGAACACCTATTTGTATAGACTTAGGAGCTCCAGATTGCTTACCTTGGACACCTACTTCCGTGTGTCAGACACAGACAGTCTGAACTCCTGTAGAAACTGGGTGGTTTTGGCAGTGAGGGACCCCTACTCTCTTTGATGTGTGCTTACGAGGGAAAAGTGTCTTTTGTTTTAAAATCCCAGATCAACATTTGGCATTGCTAATCCCCTGGGATTTGGCAGCTTCCTCCTTGAGTGGAAGCCCCCAGGGCTGCGGATGACGGTCCCTCCCTTGGCTCTGTAGCATGGCCTCACCCTTCCTTCTTCTAGTTTGGCTCAAATCACGGTCCACCTGTGACTTTTCCTAGCCTGTCTCTTCTCCACATCTACCTGTCTCAACTATCGAACCATCAGATTTTAGATGAGGGAGTGGCTCCTAGAACAATCCTTGCATTCAGTGACAAAGAGAAAACTGAAATAAGGAAAGGAACTTGCCCAGAGGAAAAACATCTGTCTGCCAGATACCACAACAGGTTCCCTGTAACCCCCTCCAGAGCCAGAGGAAGACACAGGATTGACAGACAGTGTCCTAACTTGTGCATGTTCCAGAGGCTACTTTATCAAAGCAGCCATCATGCCCCAGATGTTTTAAGTCTGAAGAGTCTCATCAATAAAATGGAAATGATGACCTGGAGAACTAGGTAGCAATTAGGAGCATAACCATTTTCCACTTATCCTCTTATCCTCCAGCTGTGTAACTTGAGGATGTTCACTTAATGTCTCTGAGCCTCAGTTCTTGCATCTGTAAAATGGGAACAGAAATGCCTAATTCGTAACAGTTGTTGGGATTAGACATGAGCTACAGTTAAACGCTAAGCATTGGTCTCCTATTGCCCTGACGAGACTCTGAGCTGTAGCCTGAGGGAGTAGGGTGTTTCCCCATATCTGGGATGCAGTCTGCCATCACTCACTGTACCTGCCACTGCCTTCTAGACGGGACCCAGCGTCACAGTGACCTGCACTGAGGGCCAGTGGAACAAGCAGGTGGCATGCGAGCCTGTGGACTGTGGCATCCCGGACCAATTTCACGTCTACGCTGCCTCCTTTTCCTGCCCTGAGGGCACCACCTTTGGCAGCACATGCTCCTTCCAGTGTCGTCACCCAGCGCAGCTGAAAGGTACAGAGGGCCCTTCGACTGGGCCCGCCCTGTGTCCTGGGTGGGAAGCCCAGAGGTGGCTTGCAGTCTCTCCTTCTGGGCCTCAGAGGCCAAGGGTTAGATGGGTTTTATATGCGCTCCTGATTTCTTTCTACCAATTGTACTTACGGAGTACCAATCCCAACTGTACCAATTAAACTTCCCTGCTGGGCAGCTAAGGAAAATTTAGTGTGCAGGTAAGTATGGCGCTGGAATCCTCTCCAAAATTTTGTGAATTTTGCAAGAAGAAAGGGAGGGAAGAAAGTAAAGAGGGAGAGAGGGAGGAAAAGATTAAAAGAGTTACATTTGGATTGATGTACTAGTTCTCTGGATATGATTAGGGCCCTTAGTAAGCCTAAGAGGTAAGTATTATTATTATTTTCATTGTCTCAGAGGAGGAAATTGTCCAAGGCAACCTTACGAGTGGTGGGATTCACACTGGAGCCCGGGTCTTATCTTTCTCCAAAGCCAGCTGCTACTCTTTAAGAGAGGCTGTCTGGGGAGAGAAGAATGGGCTCAGATAGGGAGTGTTTACTGGCATCTTCTGGGCTGGGTACTGGGAGTATTAGAACATGTATGAGATACCATCTGGCACAGTGAAGAAGAAGCCATGCTTTGGAAATGAGTGAGAGGCTAGCCCGGGTAGCCTACGATGTCAGGATTCGAAGGGCTCTTAGAGCTGATCAGGAATAACCCATTATTGGAAAGAAGGTGAAACTGAGGTCCTGTGAGAAGAAGGATGGAATCTGTGCAGAATCACAGAGCAAGTTAGCAGTAATATCGGGATAAAGGCTCTTGGCGTCCACCTGAGCGAGCAATTTTGCATCTCTGTACCTCAATACCCTCACTTGTAAAATAGACCTAGGAGTGCCCACGAAAGGGCCAGGTTGTGGATTCAGAGAGATGGCATAGGTAAAATCCCAGAGGGAGAGGCTGTGCTTAGTAAATGCGCACCTCCGAGAGGCACCCCTGTGAAGCCTTGTGCAGGGGCTGCTCTCCTGACCTCTCTGTCTCACGGCGTGCGGTCAAGTGCAGACCTTGGGAACCTGGTGTAACCCAGGTAGTGCCACAAGCCCACGTGCCTCTTACATTCCAGGTCATGTTTTTTCTTGAATTTCACTTACATTCCAAGCCTCCTTCAAGTTGTATTCGAATTATCCTGAGAATTTATAGCCTTAGAATCACTTATGCCAATGTCCTTTATCAAATAAATACTATAAGCACAGACAGAACCTACAAAAAAATGCACAAGGGAAAAGATACTCTCAAGTTTAAAAAAAACACACATCAAAATCATAAATGTTTAATGGAATGGCCTAAACTGCAACATTACTTACAGCATCTCAACTCAGCTGTGTTGGGTGCAACTTGAAATTGACTCTGGAGTAGGGTATCGAAAGTAAGCATGCCCACATCCAACGAAGATATTTTTAAAAGACTTGCTTTCTATTATGGCTCTTGTTGCTTTTTCTATCTCAGCTTTGCCTCTCTAACCTCAGATTAGTCTGTTCACTAGTTTCCAAAAGATACCCAACACCGTCGAGCACGTTCTAGAGATGGGGACTAAGCTGGTTGGTCTGGGAGACTGGCCAAATCCGACAGTGCCCAGCAATTAACCATCTTGCCTGCCCTCAGCTCTTTTATTCACCCCTTAACTTCTCCCTTCAGAATCATGCCACAACCTCCCTCCTTTTAGGAACTCCAAATTCTCTCTCCCCTCTCTGGCAGAGACCCATCCAGTTTTTTTCAGAAGCAGCCAGCCAGGGCCTGAAGGCCTCAGCTTAATCCTACGGGTTTCATTAGGCATCTTCCCACAAACAGGACCACCTCCTAAGGGGAATTTCCAGACAACCCCTAAAGGAATGTTTTATCTTATCATCCTAGTATTTTGGAGATAGCAGAGTCTAGGATGTCATGAGGTCCAAACCACTACTGTGCTCTTTGTCCTTCTTCCTCTTCTTCTACTGTGACTTCTGTTTCTTACCAAGAAAAATAAAACAATCTCTTCCCAAGTTCACCAGCACTAGCCTTCGACTCACGCAGCCTCCTCAGTGTTTATTTGTCCTTGTTAGCTGCAATTTTGTTTTCTCAGAACAATACAGTGGCCAGTATATAGTCTTTCACATTCTAAAACGTTAGAGCTAGATAAGAACTCAAAGGCAGCTTTGACTTAGGGCCAGAGAGGTTAGTCAACTTGTTCAAAGTCACAAATATACTCACAATACTTCATACACTTAACAAATGCATAATGTTGGCCTACTATGTGCTCGGCACTAGTCCATAGTCTAGAAATAAAAGAGTGAAGAGATTGCACTCCCTGCTGTTAGGATGTGGGCAGTGCCAACACTATGTATGGGGTACAAAGAAAACCAGACCTTAGGTCTCCTGGCACTTTCCTCCTTGTATTCTGCTCTAGATTGATTTTAATCTTAAAGGCAATCCTGAAGACATTTGGCCTTCTGTATAATCTTATAAGTAAAATAATAAAGACAGGCACATCTCTTTGGACAGTGTATTTGTAATTATTGCAATACTCATTGGAGAGTGAAATTTCCTTTGGCACATTTGTAGACAGGCTGAGCAAGTTTTCCTTTCTTGACTTTAAAAGATGGACAAACAAAGGTCAGGGTCACATAACTTTTTGGAAGCAAGACTCTGACATCAGTGCTGTTCCCCTCCACAAAAAACTCCCAACTCAGAAATGCCTTCACCCAGGGTTCTGCGTCATGTTCCCCTAGAAGACTCAGGTAGGGGAATGAGAAAGAGAGGCCTGGAAGTGACCTCCCTTTAAGGGTCTCTTCTAAAGCCAGTCACCGCTGTGGGCAACCAGAGCTCTGAGGAACTAGGGTAGAATATTCCTCAGTTCCTGCAGCTCTGGAAACTGGCATGTGCATCCACCAACTCCGTCACTGGTTGGGTGTTACTTACAGGGTCACCAACTCCTCGGGACTGTGAACTTGTTCTGTCTGCAGGCAGAACGTGTATCTGTGATCAGGACAAAGGGCCTCCCACATAGATAGGGTTGCAGCTGCTGCAAACGTCCTTCAGGGTATGGAGGTCAGGCCAAGGGGATGTGGGCAGGGAATGGACATCATGTGTCTTCAAAGCCACATGCACAGTAGCGGCTGCAGCCAGGCATGGAAATGCTGATTCTGTGCAGTTCGGTGTCCGCATCTCCTGGTTTTGTTTGATGTGGGGTGGGAGCATGTCCATGGTCCTGAATCGCCAGCTCCTGCTTTCCTGCTTTAGTGTGGTTCTTTGGACTGTGGCACAGGGTTAATGCCTGTTTACCCTCTCCCAGGAGTTATATTTCTGGCTTGCTTTTTTTTTTCTATCTCTGGATGAACATTTTGCAATTTTTATGTTATCTTGCCACAAAGGAACCGCAACTTTCACTTCCCCATTTAGGATTTGCAGAGCAGAGAGCGGGTACATTTTAGAGTCCCAACACTTTTTCCGCAGATATTTTATCCTTCTTGGGAAATTTAGGAAGGGCGTTCTCCCCAGGTCTCTTATACCTCCTCTCCCCCCTCACCCTTTGCTATGCCTGGGCAACCCACACCTCCGTCCCAATCACAGAGGCAACACAGAAAGCAGCATACAGTCACTGGCATTCTGGAAGCCTTTGCTTCTCTGGAAGCCGAATGCATCATCCTTCCACACCCTTTACTCCTCTGACGTGCTGTAGGAATGAATATCTGCAGTTTGTTTTTGCAGTATCACAGTTTATCAACGTCAGACCCTCTGGGAGTTACAGACACTAAAATGTCTTCTGCTCACCAGATGAATCACACTGACAATGACGGGAAGGCAGGAGGAGTAGGAGAAGCAGGGGAGCTGACATAAAATTGTATGCTCTCCTTTTTCCTGCTTCATTCCTCCGTAGAACTTACTGCCTTTTAGCACACTGAGTAACTTATTTCTTGCTATAATTCATTGTGTTCCTCCCCATCCAATAAGAATGTAAGCTCCAAGAGGTTTCCAAGAGGGTTTGAGGTTTCTTTTTTTTTTTTTTTGAGTTTTGTCCACTGCTTTGCCCCAACATATAAAATTGCACCTGGTATATAGTAAATGCTACGTAGATGCTTGTTAAATAAATGAAGCCTTTTCTGTGCAACTCACATGGTCCATTCAGTTCTACTAATGTAGGGGAAAGGTTAGGAGGAAGGAGGGGAAGGAAGGAAGGCAAGCAGGCATAGAGACTATGAAAGAAGCAAATAACGAACTGACAGCACTTTTATGGATACTTATCATTAGTGTACCATATTTTTAGGATCATAAGATGCACCTAGGTTTTAGAGGAGGAAAACAGGGGAAAAAATTTGAAGAAAAAAATGTGGTAAAATATTTACTAACCTGCGACTCTGCTCCACCGCCGCCTGTCCCCACCCCCAGCAAGCCAGGTAAGGTACATTCGGACTGTAAGATGCACCCCCCCTTTCCTCCCAAATTGGGGGGGATGCATCTTATAGTCCAAAAAATACGGTAGTTTCATTGTGTCTTCTCATCACCATGAAAGGCAGGAGAGCCCTGAAGGGTGTGCCTCAGTGGATCAGGAGGCATCATCCCACAAAGGGAAAGGTCACCAGTTGGATTCCTGGTTAAGGCACTTGCCTGGGTTGTGGGCCTGGTCCCCCACTGGGGGCATGCAAGAAACAATTGACTCATGTTTCTCTCTCACATTCATTTTTCTCTTCCTCCCTTTCTCCCTTCCTTCCCCCTCTCTAAAAATAAGCTAATAAAATCTTTAAAAAGCAAAAAAAAGAAAGGCAGGAGTAATTGCTTTCTTTCTATAGATAGGCTATTGGGGTTGCCTCTGTGAATAGATAACAAGGGTTCTGCTGAGCATACAGAACCGACTTCCCATTAAAAATAATAACTGTCTTACAGTTACACAATGTTGGTTTTAAACTTCAGTTTTGCCTTTTATTAACTATGAGAACTTGGTCAAGTCACTTCCTCTCCGAGTCTCTTATTTCCAAATATAAAGCATCACACTACAAGCACAGCCGTGAGAATGCACGAGATTCTCATCACAAGATTCTCATCGCTCATTCACAAGAATGCACATCAAAGCACTCAGTACACAGTAACCGTCAGCTCCATCCCATCCCTCCACCCCTCCAGCCTTCAAATCAGACCCTCCAGTCTCCAAATCCCAGGTCCTCCCTCATGCTTCCAGTCCTGGCTGTCAACACCATTCAGTGATCACCCAGAAGAGGAGAGTTTGATTGAGAAACCCGAGTTGTAGGTCCATCTCTCATTGTCTTGAGGAGGCCAGGGGAAGGCTGTGTGGATAATGTACGACCTGGCAGGGAAAAGCCTCACTCCCTGGGTTTCATTTTTATGTGTAACGTTCCCCGTCAGGCCAGCTTCCCGACAGCCATCAGCACGCTGTCTGAGTTGGCATGGGCTATGGGGGACGTGCTGCTCTCTCGGCTGCTTTGGCAAAGCTTCACAAACCCTGGGGACTGACAAGAAAGTCAAACCTTCAGCTAGCACGATGCTGTCCCTTCCAGGCATGATGGGTTCTAGGATAAACAAGGGGAGTAGGGCCCAGCGAGGAGTGGCATCGGATCTCTCAGTAGATTCACATAGAAGCTTCTCTGTCAATTATTAGAAGGCAAGGGCTTGCATCCCTGGGCTCAGATGTACACCTGGCAAAGCAAGAAGACCTGTGAGGTCTCCTTCCTATTGAGTAAAGAGGTTTAGGAGCAGTAGTCGGGAGCCTTGAACTTTAATTCAGTGTATACACGGGATGTCACTCTCCAAGCTGGATCTCCTCTTCTTCGTGGCGGCTGTCTTGATCTCCCTAGGTTCCCAGGTTGTAAGTGGAAGGGTCTGAAATTATACAAGGAAGATCCTCTGGTTTTTCAGGCTGGCATGAGTCCAGGCAGCCTTTGAGTTCACTTGGTTATCAGAGAACCCTGTCGGCTAAGCCCACCTGTCTGTTGTTTCCAGGCAACAACAGCCTCCTGACCTGTATGGAGGATGGGCTGTGGTCCTTCCCAGAGGCCATGTGCGAGCTCATGTGCCTAGCTCCACCTCCGGTGCCCAATGCAGACCTCCAGACCACTCGGTGCCGAGAGAACAAGCACAAGGTGGGCTCTTTCTGCAAGTACAAGTGCAAACCTGGATACCATGTGCCCGGCTCCTCTCGGAAGTCAAAGAAGTAAGTGGGGCTTCAAACACAGACTTGCAGGTCCTGGAGAGCAGCAGAGCAGGGTCTGGCTCTCTGAGTAGGAAGAAGTGCTCATTTCTTTGCTGGACATACAAACCATTCTGTGCTATGGGAATCTTAAAGGTCATTGTTATTAACTGCCTGCTGGGTGTGTTACCTCGTGCAAGTGACTTCACTTCTCTGGGTCTCTGTTTTTCAACAAGACGAAGGTGATGTTAACAGTTCCACATAGCATTATTGTGAAGGATAAATGAGGATGCACATGTAAAGTGCTTGCAAAGTGCCTGGCACCTACTAATTGCTCAATAAATGGTAGGTTTTAGTATCATCAGTGTCGGCACCAATCAGAGCACTCTGGAGAGAAGGGAGAAGACAAGGACTTCTCTGGCTCGGATTTTATTTCAGTTCACATGTAACCACAACACAGTCTGAAACTCGTGCTTGCCCCTGGTGAAGGAATTCTATGAATGAATTTTCCTTAATCCTTATGCATGCACCCCTACCCAACAGGACAGGTAGGGAACCAAGAATGGAAAAGGGAAATGAGAGGCCTGCTAGCTTTAGAGAAACTTGGGTGTCTTGGTAGAGCACAGATCTAGCCCTCCCTGTGGTCCTTGAGATGACTCTTCTTTTATCTCTTCTTTGAAGACGGGCCTTTAAGACTCAGTGTACCCAAGACGGCAGCTGGCAGGAGGCAGCTTGTGTTCCTGTGACCTGTGACCCACCTCCACCAAAATTCCACGGGCTCTACCAGTGCACAGATGGCTTGCAGTTCAACAGCGAGTGTAGGATCAAGTGTGAAGACAGTGAGGCTGCCCAGGTAAGACTCCTTGAACTTGAGATCAATACTTTGGTACATCTCCTGTCCGCTTACCAGAGACCAGCCTATGTTTTAAGAACCACTTCCTCCAGGAGACTTGCTACAGATGGCAGACATGTATAGTAGCGGTATCACCAGTGCAGAAGTTAAGAAACTGGATTCTAATGATCTTTCTTTGTAACCTCTCTGGGCCTTGTTTTCTTCCCTAAAATGCAAGATTTTATTTGTTCAGAGATTCTTAGCTTAAAAAATATTTTAGTGTTGGAACCTTTACGAAGGACGTCATATATGAAATCCCAGTGTATAAATTTGATCAAAGTTAAGTTATGTGATAGGAGCGACCAAGGCCAACTTTCTGCCACCATCACCACTGTATTGATCCCTGAAGTATTTAAAGTCACAAGACTACCACTGTCTTAAGACATTAGTTAGCTCCTCAGGCATAAAGAGAAAGGGGACCATATTAGACTAGGGGTACAGTTTTGTTGAAAACTATGGGAAAAGAGAGAAGAGAAGGAGATAAATTTCAGGGACTGAACTTGTTCTCAATCCAAATGTAACAGAGAAAGCCCAATACTCTTGCCTGCCTCTGCTGGAGTTCTGTGACCTAATTTTCCTTAAACCTTACACATACCCACCCCCTCCACTGTGCACAAACCAGTAAGACATGTAAGGAATCAATAATGGGAAAGGAAATTAGAGGCCAAGCTGGCTCCAAAGAAGACCACACTCCAAAAGAAACTCCTCCTTGACAGACCCAACCCTTTAGGGTTGAACTGCAAACTCCCTATCTCCCAGGTGTGTGAGCATCTTCATCCAGGTGAGGCCAAAGTTGTGCCTGCTGGGCCCCAGGGTAGGTGTTACCCTCAGTCAGTCCTTATTACTCTTTATTATTGGCTACCAAATACCAGACAGTGCCCAACCACCATCCTCACCTCCACCAAGCAATTCCCGAGTCCTACCCATTCTTCCTCCAAGACATCTGAAGTTCTCATCTGTCTCCATTGCCACCACTCTAATTGAGGCCACCGGGCAACTTCCTGATCATCTCCCTCCCTCTAAGCCCTAGACTCTCTCTACTGTAATGTCCACACTTCAGCCAGAGTGGTTTGTTTACAGCATCAGTCAGTTCCCTCGCTAAAAGCCCTTGTGAAACAGCATAAAATCCCAACTCCTCAGGGTGGCATTCAAGACTGTTCCTCTGTCCCCAGATAATTGATCTCACCTCTGCAACCACTCACCTTTTCCAGCTGTATCCTTTCCTCCATGAACCCCTCCCTGATGTCCCTTCCACTATTGGGCTCAGTGCCCATCCTCAGGGTTCCCCCTGCACAGCACTGGACACAGTGCACTGAAATTCATTTTATGTCTCCTCTCTCTCCTCCCCCAACCTCTCCCCCTGTCCCAGACGTGAAATCCTTGACCACATCTTTAATCGTCCCTGTCTTTTCAGCACTGGGGACAGTGACAGGCACCTAGTAGGGGCTCAGGAAATGACAGGGCCGGACAAAGAGCTGCAGTAAACACCCAGGCCGATCTCCTCACTTTCCAGTTCAAAAAACTAAGATTCAGAGAAGTCATTCAACCACCCAAGGTGACACAGCTGGGGTCCACAAAGTCAGAATCAGGCCCTGGGTCTCCCAGCCGTGGACAGACTGAATCCAACAGGCAGTACCTGAAAAGCCTTGGTAGTGTGCACTCATGGAAGTCTGTGTCCCCGAGCCATTCCCATCCTTGACAGCCATGGAAGCAAGAGCCAGCGCTGGAACAAGCGGAGGCCGGAGATTACCACGGCCTCACACAGGCCGATCAACTTCCCTCGCACTCCCTTACATAAAACTGTTGCTAACAGTTACCCCGACTACTGAGCCAAATAATATTCTGGCCATGGTCATGGTATCAAACTGAAACCCAGCCTGCCTGGGGCTTGCCAAGTACCTTTCATGGCCAGTTTGTATTTAAAGGAGAGGAAAATGCAAATTTATCAGACGACTCAAGCAGTTCTGTTTGGCAACTGGTGGAGAGGCGAGACGCAGAGGAGCAGGGTATTGCTTGTCGGCTCAAAGAATGAGGGAGCGGGTGCCAAATGGGCTCCTGATACAATTGATGTTTCTAGTTTGTACTGCAAATGAATTTCCTCTACCCTCAGACCAGGGGACTGAGAGCCAAATCTAGTATTCACCTCAGATCCCCTCTTGCTGCCTGTAAACACGCAGAAACGTACAGCCCGGAGCATCTTGAATCAAATAGCTCGTATGGAGCAGGAATTCCTTGCCTTCCAAACAAGTTCCAGATCTGGCAGAGAGGACAGGGGCTACGGCAGGGGAGGTTCACATTCTGTCTCCCACCGCCACTAAAAGCAAATTAACAAATAAAAACCTCCACTTTATTGATTCCTTGGGAGCCAGGATGATGCTGGATCTGGTGTCTGAGTTCGAATCCTGGCTCCACCACTGACTAGCTGGAAAACTTGGGCAAGTTTTTTAACTCTTTAAGCTTCAGTTTCCTCATATATAAAATGGGGGGGTGTTGATAGTAATACCACCTACTTCATATTTGGTGAGGATTAAATGAGGTAATGAAGGTAGTGTATGCCTCCAAGGACCCTCTGGGATTGTGCAGCACACAGCCTGTGCCCCCATACACAGCAGCCCCGGGGAAGGCACAAATGAACTAGCCTGCCTTCAAGGTCACGTCTACTGGGAATCATCCCTAGTGCTCCCTGTGGGCTCCTACAGAACCAAAACACAAAGGCAATGGCTTGAAAGTTAGCCCCAGAAAGTCACAGAAGGGGGCATCCATCCTACATGAGGCCAGGGTGTGGGGAGGGAAGATCAGTATGAACCGTAGGGGAAACCAGACCTCTTGCTCAAATAAACCTGCAGAACATATACTCTCTCTAGATCACAGGGGGCAAACACAAGGCCCAAGGGCTGAATCCGGCCCTCCACCTTATTTTATCCGGCCCAGCACCTCGTTTCTACCTGGTGGCAGCACCAAGCTCTCACTTAACTATTAAGGAGTAGTTACATTTGTACAGTCCTAAAATTACACTCGGCCCTTTGAAGGCAACCATGAAGCTGATGTGGCCCCTGGTGAAAATGAGTTTGACACCCCTGCTCTGGACTATCACTGCCTACTAGAACTTGGTGGGTTGATAACATGTTCCATATCTGTGCTACTCAATACGGTGGCCAACAGCCACATGTGGCTGCAGAGCACTTAAAATGTGGCTAGAGTGAGCACTGAAATACAACATTTTCTGCACTTTTAAGGAGCTTGAATGTAAATGCCAACAGCCACACTTGTATAGTGGCTACCCTACTGGACAATTCAGCTCTAGAATTTACAGCATTATCCTTGTAAACCAAGACAAAGAACTTTAATAAGAACAGCTTTTTTTATTATTATTATTTTTAAGTGTTTCCCAAAAGCCAAACAAACTGGTGTGGCAGACTTTCTCTTATTTTGACAGCTCACTGTAAACCTTTGGAAAAGAAACAATATTCCCATTTTACAGACGAGGAAGGAAGGTTCAGGAGGCTAAGTGCTTGCCCGCGGTTGCAAGTTACTGGGCAGTGTGAACCGATGCACAGCCCTATGCTTCCCACTGTGTTTCCAGGGCAGGTTGGCGGCAAAGGCAGGGTTCATCCCCAGGTGACTGGGGAGAAATGCTAATTGTCTTGGCATTAATCGAGCTCAGATGCTTCTGAGCTGTCCGAGGTGATAATTCAGTCTCAGTTCTTGTAAGAAGTACTTTGGGGGCTTATGGGAGTGGGCCATCTCGGGATGGGGACAGGGTCGGTGTGAAATGCATGCACAGAGGCTGCAGCAGGAGAGGAGAAGGCCGACAGTGCTTTGTGCATGAAGCCAGGCACTTAATGGTGGGTTTCGGCACCTCAACAGGAGCAGGAGATGGGGGTTGGGAGTGAAATCAGTATGCACTCCATTCCTTACACGGATCACAGAGGGTGGCTGTAAAAGCCTTTCTGCCACTGGTGGCATGCAGCTGGCCCTGCCTTTATGGGCTCTGCTGTGGACACAGTATAGCTCTCACGCGCAATACCTCCGCAAGCAGGGGCCTTGTCAAGTTCCAAGGTCAGCAAGCACTCGCGCAAGCACCCAGGGCTTCCTAAAGGAAGTCAGAAATATCACAGACTCGTGGAGTTAGCAGTGGGCAGGGTCTCTGAGGTCTGCCGGTGCAACCCACTGATTTTGTAAGTGGTACCCCTGGAGCCCAAAGAGGGGAAGGGACTTACCCCAAGGCACACCACATAGCAAGTTACCAGCCGTCTTTTAACTAACTCAGCACACAAGCCACATTTTTCTACTCATTCTGTACCTAACTTGGAGGAAGCACATGCGTGTGAGGGCATTGACTGGGAACAGAGGCAAATGATTAACAATAGCTGTGACAATAGCCCAGTGGCTGTAACAATAGCCCAGTGGCTGGGCTGAGCACTTTACAGAGTCGACTTTGTTTAAGCCCCACAGCGGCTGGCATTACTGTCCCATTTTACAGATGAGGAAGCTGTGGTTGAGTGAGGTCAAGAGGTTTGTCCCAAGCTGCACAGCTGGGGTGTGATAGAACTGAGGTTGCTGTTCTCGGGTCAGGCTGCCTCCAGAGCTCAACTATGTAAATCCTGCACCACACTTCCTGGTTCTGCCTTGCCCTGATGTGGCCTCATTTCTCTCTGCCATTATTGTGTTTATTTTTATTTCTACTATGTAGAAGAAGTCTATTTCTCTGTCTGCCCTCATCTCCTCTCCCCTCCCCCCATATCTCTCAAACATGGGTGGTGGTTGGGTTGATTCTGAAGTACTCTCAGAGAAAGTACGCAGAGTGGCTAAGAGTCTTTGCTGACTCTGAAAAAGCCCAGTGTGTGTGTGTTAAGCTCTAATGCTTCCCATAAGCTAACTCACACGATCTTCACAGTGACTCTCAGGTAGTGGACACCATGCCCATTGAACAGCTGAGGAAACCGAGGCATAGAGAAGTTAAGGGACATGAAGAGGATGTTGTGGAGAGGATGTTGTAGAGAGGAGGTTTGGCCCTAGGCAGTTTGGCTTAAGTCCATACTCTTAACCATTACAATAGCATCATTTCAAAACTTACTTTTTTACCTTCTAGCTGAGCCTTAGTTTCAAATTTGTAGAAGAGATACAATTTCTACTCGCTTACATTGTTAAAAGGATTTTTAAAAAGATTTTATTTATTTATTTTTAGAGAGAGGGGAAGGGAAGGAGAAAGAGAGGGAGAGAAACATCAATGTGTGGTTGCCTCTCGTGCGCCCCCTACTGGGGACCTGGCCAACAACCGAGGCATGTGCCCTGACTGGGAATCGAACTGGCGACCCTTTGCTTCCCAATCCAGCACTCAATCCACTGAGCCACACCCGCCAGGGATGTTAAAAGGATTTTCAAGTGTGCGGAACCCACCTGGCACACAATAACCTATTTTAGTATGTGATTATTATAAGCCTTTGGCTCTTTGTAGACCTGTGTAACTAAAGAGAGTTCGAGAGAGCACAATATACTTTTTTTGCAGACGGATGCCCAGGCCCAGAGAGGCATACTGTTTTGCTGAGGGATGCTCAGCCCTCTTGTCAAAGATTTCACCTCATTGCGCAAAATTGTGCATTCAGAGCCAGGTACACCAGCGGGCAGCCTGCCAGCAGTCTCTGGGCTTCCCAGATAGGATGCTCAATATCAGGTCTTCTGTGAGTCAACTAGTTCCACATCAAGGATCTACTCTGAGGATCTTCACCAAGTGGTAGGCGAGCCCTGGGTGCACCAAGATCTAGTCCTGAAGGAGGGTTTGAAAATTCAGAGAGGCTCCAGAAAGTCTGCTGTGCATAGGGCACAGCAAAGGGGTGGTGGTGGGGAGCAAGAGAAGCGTGCTGGTGAGGCAGACTGACCACAAGACCAGAAGGAAGGCCATGCACATAGCGAGAGATGGGGCTGGACATGGTGTCTGGGTCCCACCAAGGGAGCCTGACAGCTAGCCTGTGAACAGGCCTTGTTTGGGAGGGTAAGGCAGCTTAACAAAAGGAGTCTTTAAAGCAGATTTAGTCAAAAGCCCAAAGTTCCAGAGGAGCTGGGCAGGACAGGCAGACTGGAGGTAGCAAGATCAGTGCCTTCCTGCTCCCACCTTTTATGGTGGAGCCTTCCCAGTTTGAAATTCCCCGGGCAGATTCCAGCTAGCTCTAATATATTCTCTGCTGCAAACCGAGCTCCCCAGCCAGCTCTGGCCCCCTTAGTGCTGAGATCTGCAGCCCTTCAGGGGCTGGAGGCCAAATGCATCATAGCTTCGGGCCAAGGCTACAGGAAATTGGGGTCAATTTCCTACTCTCCTGGGGGCCCAGCAGAATCATGGGGCCTGGGGCTCTGTGAGGGAGAGTTGGGGTTCTCTGAAGCCACATGAAGCCTCTGAAACTTTCCCTGAGCTCACACAGAACCTCTCAGGGTGGACGCTGAAGTCATCCTGCGGCTGCGTGCTCAGAATGGGCCATCCTTCACTCACGGACACAGAGGTTTCCACTGCAGTTGGTGATTCCAGAGAGGCCCAGAGAGGGGCCCTCTTTCTTTTCTGAATCCTGTCTCCTTGCAGCTGTTTTCCCAGAGCTGGAAGCTTCAGCCTGCCTCAGGCCTTTCAAGGAGTTTATTCATTTCCTCGTGCATGCAATCATTCATTCATTCCCTCACCCACTCCTTCATTTACTCACCGATTCCTTTATTTCCTCATCCGTGCATTCATTTATCTTTATTAACCAAATGCATTCCGTGTCTCTGTACGTACTCATCTCACCTTTTGTTAAACAAATAGTTCTTAAATGAATAAAAATACCTATTGAATGGTGAGTGAACGAATGGAGTGGCCAGAATGTATTTGACATTTTGGAAGGCCCTGAGGCTACGTAACAGGGCACCTACGTGAATAGGGCACCTTCCTGGCCCTGAGGAGCTCACCCTCCAGGTGGAAACAGATGATTGAAAGAGGCAACACCTGTCAGAGACCTTAAGCTAGTGCACTCTGCAGAGTTGGGGCGCTATGAGGACAGGATGGCTTGTGCCAGGTGATAATATATATGGGTGGGGCCAGGGGTGGGAAACAGCAGGCAGAAAGGGCAGTGAGCACCACAGCAGCAGGGCTGAGTGAACCAGCTTATAATGCATCTGAGAATGCAGGCAATTTAAACTGAAGTGAAGGTTGGTGCTGATGCTGTAGGGAGCAAGAAGCAGGAGAATGAGACAGAGTTAAGGCTTGGGGTAAGGGGGGACCCTGGGGACCAGGCACAGGGGTTTCGATGGAAGCTGAGGGGCATGCCAGCCATTCTACAGATTGTTGCACTTGTGGAGTGTGGTCAGCTCCCCTGGCCTCATGTACTTTGTTTCCTTATCACAAGCTTGAACAAAGAAGAGAATAAACAGCTTGTTCTCAGGTAGACGGACACCCTGTGCAGAAACTCTCATGGTTCTCCATTCCCAAGGGGTAGAATCCAAATGTAAGCTGGCCCCACACCTCGTTGGTCTTACCAGCTTAGCCTCCCCCATTTGTTCCCATGGGTCACAAGACCGATGGGGTTTGAGGACTCTCTGCTGCTTACTGTACTTTCTTGCATTTGCACATGCCCTTTGGCCTTCTAGGAATGTTCTTCCGTCCCTGTTCTACCAGGGATTTTATGTGTCCTTGCAAACTCATTTCTGTACATCACCCCCTCTGTGAAGCTTCCCTGCATTCCCTTTCACAGCTGGTAGCTGTCTCTATGTACTCACAGTGGCATCACTGAGCACAGTCGCACTGACGTGGCTGGCTGCTCCCATGACTGTCTTTCCCCCCTGGCTCTGTCCTGGCTCACTGGGACAGATACTGGCTCACTTTCCTTTTGAACTCCACAGAGCTGGGCACAGAATGGGCACCAAGAAATGGTCCTTGAATGCAGAGGCAGTCCTGAGATTTCTACAGAGCTGAACTCCCATTAGGACTTAGACACTGAAAGGGGATCTGCGGAAAGGGCCTCGTCTGCAGGCTGCACTTGTCTGCCGAATTGCACAAGACTGAGGAACTGTGCGTTGCTTACTTTGGAGAATTGAGGCACAGAGAGAAGTGTCCCCACACCACCCTCTT
>PVKM010021767.1:0-22353 GCA_004027735.1 Carollia perspicillata | reverse complement strand
TTCTCTTGCTGTTTGTCTTTTACTAGCACACCCACACATACTCTACTCTTGCTCACTTGCCATACAAAAGAGAACCCAATCTTAAATTATCTATCAAAACAATCTCACTTGTGCTTTTCCTTCCATAATTCAACAAAGTAATATCCAGGAAACTAGTCATAACACTAATCCGATGGTAAGGATTTTAGAGCACTTTATTCATGTTGCACTTTTTCTCATGTACATATTGGAATGTTTCCTTGAGATTAAGTATAGATGAGGAAGTATCAAAATTATTTAATAACATTATAAAACATTTCACCAGTCTCTTAAAACAATTATGAGTTTGTTTATTTTCCATGGATGTTATATAATAAGACCTTCCTTTTCTCCCTTTTAATTGCATTTATTGGGGTGACACTGGTTAACAGAATTATACAGGTGTCAGGTGCACAATTCTACAACACATCATCTGTACACTGTACTGTGTGTTCACCACCATTTATCCCCGCTATTCCCTCCTCCACCTCTCACGGGCAATCACCATTATTACCTGTTTCCACAAGTTCTCTCTCTCTCTCTATTTTTAAAATAAGACCTTTCTAAAGATGTAGGGCTTTGCTGTGGCACAGCCATTCTCTTGTAAGAAATGAAAATGGAAACAATGTGGCATAGCAATAAGCAATATTCAAAGATACAGATCTTTATAAGTCTCTGCTCTGTTTGTGCCAATTTCCTTAGTTAATGCAATTTTTTTGTTTTAGTTTTTTGTTTATTTCCCTAAGGAAATCTAATCTATAACTCCAAATGGTACAGCTCTATGGATACTACTCCTGTCATTGGAGGTGAGCTGGTGGAGAAAGTGTCTAGAATACCTACATTTCTGAATTCCTGATACATTCTTTATTCTTATTACCTTATATAACAAATTTCTTTTTAAAAAGATTTTTATCTTTTTAAAATATTGTTTACTAAGATTTTTATTCATCTTAACAGAGGGCAAGGGAGGGAGAAAGAGATGGAGAGAAACAGCAATGTGTGGTTGCCACTCGTGTCCCCCCACTGGGGGGATCTGGTCTGCAACCCAGGCATGTGCCCTGACTGGGAATCGAACCAGTGACTCTTTGGATCACAGGCCAATGCTCAATCCACTGAGCCACACCAGTCAGGCAAGATTTTGTTTATTTACTTTTAGAGAGATGGGAAGGGAAGGAGAAAGAAAGGGAGAGAAACATCAGTGTGTGGTTGCCTCTCGTGTGCTTCCCACTGGGGACCTGGCCTGAAACCCAGGCATGTACCCTGAGTGGGAATCAAACAGAGACCCTTTGATTCACAGGCCAGTGCTCAATCCACTGAGAAACAACAACCAGGGCTATAACAAATTTCTTATTGCAGAAAGAGAATCTGTTCTTGTTAGCTTAAAGAAGGATTTTAGAGATACAGGCATGCCTTAATTGTAAAAAGGAAACCACAGACTCCAGGTGATTTCAGAATCAACTCTCATCATCATACTACAGAACTGGCTTTCTGAGAGAACTTGTCTCTGCCGTAGCAAGACATACTGATCATGGTTCTTAACCATGGTTCTTTCATATAAACTCCAAAGATTTTTGTGCAGAAATTAGCTGGGGAAAGCAGTTGCATATTTGTTTTTGTTCACCTCTATAATTATAAAAGTAGGTAATAAATATTTGTGGCACTTATGACTTTGACAACAATAAAAATGCAGAGATATTTTATATCACTATAGTTGTTGAAAATGTCTAAAGATATTATCACATTGATTATTACTTCAAGAATTTGGTGAGTAAATGACCTATTCATTCGATCATGTTATTTCTTTATAATACACAAATATATGACTATATTGTAAACTTTTAAAATATTTTAATGCTCTATTTGTTTCCTTTGTAATCATATATACACACACACACATACATATATACACACATATATTAAGAGCAGTTTTAGGTTCACAGAAAAATGTAGCTGACAGAAGAGACAGTGTCTGTATAGTCTATACACATACATAGCCTCTCCCACTGTCAGCTTCCAGCATCAGAGGGGCATATTTGTTACCTAAATTGACAAATAATTGTCACCCAAAGTCCGTAGTTTATATGAAGGTTCACTCTTGGTGTTTCACACTGTATGGGTTTTGACAAATGTGTACTGAAATTTACAATCATAGCATCATACAGAGTAGCTTCACTGCCCTAAAAATCCTCTATGTTCTATGTAGTGAATTCTCCCTTCCCACCAAACTTCTGGCAACTACTGATCTTTTTATTGTCTTTATAGTTTTGCCTTTTCCAAAATGTCATATAGTTGGAATCATATAGTGTGTATTAATAGCCTTTTCATAGTATCTTCTTTCACTTAGTCATAAGCTCTTACATTTCCTCCATGTCTTGTCATGACTGAATAACATATTTCTCCTCATCTCTGTATAATGTTCTATTGTCTAGATGTACCACAGTTTATTTATACCTTCGCTTACTGAAGAGCATCATGGTTGCTTCCAAATCTTGGCAGATATAATTAAGTTGTTATAGACATCTATGTGCAGAATTTTGTTTGGACATGAATTTTCAACTCCAAATAAATACCATGCAGTGCAATTACTGGATCGCATAGTAAGAACATGTTTAGTTTAGTAAGAAAGTGCCAAACTACCATCCACAGTGGCTGTGTCGCTTTATATTTCCATCAGCAATGAATGAGTCCCTGTCACTCCACATCCTCTCCAGCATTTGGTGCTGTCAGTATTTCGGCTTTTTGACATTCTGCTAGGTGTACATTGGTTTAATTTGCAGTTTCCTAATGATATATGTTGTTAGGCATATTTTCATATGCTTATTTGCTATATTTATATTCTCTTTTTTGAGGTTTCTGGTATTTTGACCACTTTTAAGCCAAGTTTCTAGTTGTTTACTTTCACGTTGAGTTTTAAGAGGTTTTTTTTTGTTTGTTTTTTGGATTTTTTTAATCTTTATGGGTGCTTTCTTCAGATGGCCAGTGATCTGAGAAGACAGTGAGTTTGTACCCTAACAGACTGTCTTAAATTCCATTTTAAAATGGCCCTTCTTATAAGGAGAACAAAGGGCAGGTAGGGGGTTTGGAACTCCGGGAAAAATTAATTGGATTGAAAACCATGCATCATTCCAGCCCCAGGCAGTGGTCTTTAGCTGCGCCCCAGGTGGTGGTGATCTCACTCTGGAGTACAATGGCTCAGATACCATCTTGAATTGCTTGCAGGCTCCCTGAGGCACAAAGGTGGAACTGCTGGTGGTTTCCTCCAGTCAGGGTGGGTCACACCTTGAGTTCCTGGTACAATAGCCTTTACCTGCATTGATAACTAAGCTATTACCTATTACTTAAACTAAAATTTTCCAACTTTCCAGGCCCCCATCATCAGTTTAAACTGTGTTCTATCTGTGACATCAGTTTTGTATGGAAGTACTCATTTTGCTGTTGAACATGTATCTTAGCATTAGAGCCACTGGTAGGGAGTTTAGGAGTACACTTAAGTGCAGATCTACATAAGGTAGCACACTGCAAGCTATGATACTGAAAAAATGAAAAATAAAAATAAAAACAACAATGCCTGTCTAGGACCAGTAATACTAGGCAGCCAGGAGCTTAGTTTAGACAAATTAATACTAAAGAATCGCTCTCTGTTTTATGTTGGATAGTGCTTCATTCACTTGCTTTATTTTATGCTCTGCAAGCTGTGAATTATCAGAGTTTTAAGAGTTCTTTCTATATTTTGGATAACAGCCCTTTACCAGATATGTCTTTCACAGATATTTTCTGCCAGTCTGTAGCTTTCTTCTTATTCTCTACACAGTGACTTTCTCAGAGTCTTTTTCATTCTAATGAAGTCCTAAGTACCAATTATTTGTATCATGGATCATGCCTTTGGTATAGTATCTAAAAAGGCATGACCACGCCCACTGCCATCTAGGTTTCTCCTATGTTATCATCTATGATTTTCACAGTGTTCTGTTTTACACTAGGCTTATGATCAATTTTGAGTTAAATTTTTGTAAAGCGTTTATGGTCTGTGTCTGGAATCCTTTTATTTTTTATTTTTATTTTTTGCATGTGGATGGTAATTGTTCCAGCACTATTTATAAAAAAAGATGATCTCTTCTCCAGTGTATCGCCTCTGCTCCATTTTCGAAGAGCAGTTGACAGTGTTTCCGCGGGTCTATTTATGAGTTCTCTCTTTTGTGTTATGGAGCCACTTTTCCAGTCTTTCACCACAGCCGCACTGTCCAGTCTTTGAGCTGGGTGGTGTAAGTCATCCGACGTTGTTCTCCTTCGATACTGCGTTGGCTGTCCTGGGTCTTTTGCTTCTCTGTTTAGAATCGGTCTGTTGATATACGCAAAATAACTTAGTGGGATTTTTACTGGGATTGCATGGAATTTGTAGATCAAGTTGAAAAGAACTGACATCTTGATGATATTGAATCTTCTTATATAGGAACATAAAGTGTCTTTCCACTTAGTTCTTTGATTGTTTTCATCAGATTTTGTAGTTTTCCTCATATAGATTTTGTACATGTTTTGTTAGAGTTATATTGAAGTATTTTATTTTGGGGGCCCTAAAATGGTACAAAAATGGTATAAAAGATGGTATAAAATGGTAATGTATTTGTAGTTCCAAATTCTATTTTTTCATTGGTGACTTATAGGGAAGCAGTTGACTTTTGTATGTAAACCTTGTACCCTAAGACCTTCCTGTTATTGCTTATTAGTTCCAAAAGACTTTTTGTTGTTGTTGTTGATTCTTAATTTCCTAGACAATCTGGAAAGTAATAATTTTATTTTTTCCTTCCCAGTATGTATACATTTATTGTCTTGTCTTACTACCTTAGCTAGGACTTCCACTATGACTATATATTTATTTTATATTTTGAAAAACATTATTGTAAGAAGGCATCTGTAGGCTTTGTCAGATATTCAGTGGTCTTTGGCAAACATTCACACAGACCCAAAGTTAACCACTACCATTCTAAAAATATAAATACTGTTAGAAACTGAACCACTGCCTCCGCCATGATCCAAGGCAGCAAAATGAAAGATGTAAATTCTCTTTTAAATTGTATTTTGGGGTTAGTGCAACTGATTAAATCTAAATTATTAAGCATTGTAGTTACAAAGGAAAATAGGACTTGTAGGAATGCTTTGCTTGTTTCTTTTTATTTTCAGTGCATGATTCTCATACTGTGTGCCAAATCACCCCAGGGCACTGCAGTAAATTTAGAAAAATGCCCCTTAATATTTTAGGTACGCTAGGGAAACACGACGATGCCCAGCGATTACCACTGTGTGAAGGCTAACTTCAGATAGCTCGAAACTTCAACATTGGATCACACTGCCTTCCTTTTGTTAACATCACACCTTTACTGACATAGGGAAGCGACCAAAACCCAGTAGGCCTTAGCACAGGGTCCCCCTCCCCCAGTTCAAACGGCAGTACCAGCCTGCGCTGAGCCAGCCAGGAGATAAGGGTGCGCAAAGGACACTAACCAACCAAATAAGGAAATCTAAACTAACCTCTGCATTCCTCCGCATTCAGCTTCTGTATCTTGCTTCTGCTGTAGCCCAGGAGGGAGAGTATATAAGCTCTGCAAATCCTTTGTTTGGGGCCCAGAATTTGGAGTTAGGCTCCTCTGGGAGCACGCGTGAATAAAGGATCGTGCTCTTGAACCTCCCTCCGGTGTATGGTCGTTTCAATTTTCTGTAACATTACAAGGTTGGATTTACAAGGTAATTGTGAGAAAAAGCAAGCACTAAGCAAACCTGATGCGGAACAGAAAACAAGGGTGGTAGTGAATAATCTGAGTCCAGGCTGTAAGAAATTGTGTGGTAGCAGTTGACACAGATGTCGTCTGAGTGAGGAATTGTGGTTATTTAGAAGATGAAATTAAAATATTAATCTTTTCATTTTATGTGTATTATTTTATCAAACAGCTACTAAATTGTTAGAACATGAATACTTAATAGGTTGTTTACAGCTGTCTTTTTAATAAGTAAGTCTTTAAAGATTATGATTATCTATCTTTCTTCTATTTATTGTGTAGGAACACTGAAACATTTCTGAGACACTAATGTCTCTAAACTGAGGAAGTTCAGGAATCTCTGCTTTAGATTTTACATTGAAAAAGTAAAATTGGCATTATGGAAAACAACAAGAAATTGGAAAAGCAATACATGGACTTCAGGTGGAATATTTGTTTATAGGTGACATAACTCCATTTAGGCCATTTCCATAGAACATCGGGATATGCACAATATAATTGTAAAACTGTGGGTTTTCTAATTATAGGAAGTAACAATTTTTCTAAGCATTATATTGTAAACAAAATATTTTACGAGTCAGTGAAGATTAAAGGGAGGAAATCTAATGGTAACAAAAAATAGCTAATTGCCTAATGAAAGTTTTGGTTTGAAAATTGTGAGAAGGTAAATTAAGGCCATTTGCTAGGTGTAGAAAGGAAGGACGTAAGAAATATTTTTGAACTGAAAGACTAATTTGATGTAGGACATAAAGAAAAAAATGAATGGTCCAATAATTCTAGCTTTAATAACTGGGTCAATAATTATACTATAGCCTGAATTGCTAATACAACTTGGAATTGTAGATTTTCTCACTTAAAACTTTATACTTACAAATTTAAAATTCCTGATGACAGACATTTGCAGAGAATAGGTAGTAAGTTGAAATTAACTGTTGGTGAAATCCTGAGTATGAATGAGGAAATACAAGCTGAAACAAGGTAGTGTTCCAACAATAAGAGATGAAAAGAAGCGGCTAAAAAGACTCAAGTATTTGAAGAATAATGTATAGCAACTGTAAATAATATCATGGAAACTAAAGGGAGAGGATTTTACAGATGGTATATGTCTTCCTTGTTAATTTTTTATAGAGATTTTATTTTTTTCCCACAAAATGGCCATATTATTTACTGTAACTCTTCATTTCTGAGTGAATCAGTTTCTAAATGAAACTAAAAAAATCATATGAAATAGAATTGAACAAGCTTTCAAATGATGAGTTTGGGCCTCAGCTCTGTCATTCATCTGGTGCGTGACCACGGGCAAGGCACTTTTATCTGAGGTTACATAAAATTAAAATAATACTGTTTACTTCCTGAGGCTGTAGAAGCATCAGAAATTCTATACACAAAGAATAAGAAAAGTGCCTGGCATATATCATTGTAGAGACTGAATAGTAAGTAAACTGCTCTAGTTTTCATCATGTAAGTCAGCAAATCAGTTAATACATACCCTTTTTGTATAATTTTATCTAAAAAAAATTTTATTGTTGCTCAGTGACAGCTGTCCCACATTACTCTCCCCTGCCCTGCACACCCCCACTTCCCACATTCAATCCTCCCCCACATTGTCTTTGTCCACGGGTCCTTTACACATGTCCCTTGACTTGACACTTCCTCTTTTTCTAAATGACTCTTTTTGCTAAAAGTTTGTTTTCCATCAGAGCCCTTCATCCATGGGTTCTAATTAATTCTTTTTCTTCTCTTTCCTTTCCTTTTCTTTTATTCTCACCTGAGGACATTTTTTCATTACTTTTCAGAGAGAGGAAGGGAGAGAAACATTGACGTGTGGGGAGAACATGGATCAGTTTCTCCTGCACGCGCCCCCACCAGAGAGTTTACGAACCTGACCTGGGATTGAACCTGTAAACTCCTTTTGTGCCCACAACCTTTCAGCTACCAGGCAATGCTCCAACCACCTGAGCCATACCAGCCAGGGTCCTAATTAATTTTTATAATCACCCAGAGTTAGCTATTGTTTTCTTACTGTTATAAACAGTGTGTTACACTGTACTATGTCCCTTTATCTTCTAAGAATTATCTCTATAATTATGCATTTGAATAACTTTAAAGCTTTATTTTCCTCTAATTTTCTTAGGTCTTTTCTTACAACAGCTAATGTTTCCCCCTCTTCTTAGTTCCTTCTTTTAAATTTTCTTTATTTTGAATTCAAACAATTAACCAGCATATATGAATTTATTGTGTGCAGAATTATTGTGCTATCCATTCATTTGATGTTTCCTTTAAAAGTCATTTTGATAGGGGACTCAAGACTTGGAAAATTTTAGCTTAAGGTAAAAAGTTATGTCTAGCAAGCAATGTGTATGTTAAAGCTTTTGTTACAGAAACTATAGATAAGGCCCATCCTAGCTCCTGGGAAACAGCCGGCCTCCTGGGGCACTGGCTGGAGATTATACCGCGTGGGAACAAGTTGGAGGCATCTGGGCCCTTTGTCTTCCAGGGAGCAGAGGACCATCCCCCTCCTTTGGGAACTGATAACTGCCAAGGACAGGAATGTTGCAGCTTCTGAAGCTCAAAGCCCTCACCACACCTTGTTTGTCCTCCCCCCGCCCCCCCATAAAAGATCTGGCCAGGAAGGAGAAGGGAAGGTGGTTTGTTAGGGTATGAACCCGCCATCTTCTCAGATCGCCGGCCATGTGAATAAAGCGCCCACAAATGATTCAGTCACTGTCATTGCTTATTGGATTTGGTAGTGACAGGCAGCCTGAATGCCGGCGTCTTGTCTGGTTACAATTTCAATTGTAAAATGTCATCTGTTAAAATTTAAAACACCCTACTTTCCTGTAACCCTTCTTTTGCTATCAGTGTGAGATCAACTTTCCCCAGGCACCTGAATCCCCACCTCAGTGCCCTGGCTGCTACTTCTGCTTTTTGTTCTCTTGTATCTAATTCATCACTAGGTCCTAACAGTTTCCCTGCCACATCTCCAATTCAAGCCATTATAATGTGAACGACCACCGCAAATACAGGTGCTAAATTCCCTCAAATAAAAGGTGGTACTACAGTTTCAACTATACCTTTCACTTCTTTTACAAAGACAAAAAAAACAGCCTATAGGTAAGAATACAGTTGTAAAAATATTTCAAAACATTATGCACCATTGAAGTAAATAACTGCAGTGTGTGGATTTTTATCAGCACAGGCGTGTTGGCACTTTTATCTTGGGAAAACCTTTATAATGAGGCTCACCTTCCTCATGTATGAAAATGGGAATAAAAATACACAAATGGTTATTGTGAGGAAGAAAAGATAAAATGGACATAAAGTGAAGAATTAATGACAAGTGCACAATAGACTTTACATTTGTTTCTAGAAGGAAAAGTATAATCTATTTTGCAGCTAAAAGTCTGAAAGCCCCTGAAACAAGTATTACTGTTTTTTGATAACTACTATCTCAGCCAAGATGTGTGTATTTCCAAATACAGGTTCCAGGCATGTGGGACTGCCGTGAGAGACGGAAGCAGGAAGCCCTGAACCAGCCCTACATACACAGATCATCGAACCACCACTTCGGAATCTTTCTGATTACTTCCTACCTCTTTCCAATTATTCTGACTGTAAACGTTGAGTACTTAGGAGATCCTACGGTACATGGATGACTTAGACAGTGTCTAACACAGCAGCCATGTATATTACTTAATACTATTTTTTCTGAGTTATTTTCTGGATAATTGTACCATAATTACCCCTCTCTCTTCTCTCTGGACTGTCAAATGAATAAGCCAATATCCTCTGAGTTCTATGAAATTAGGAAACATATACTTTGCCTTGAGCTTAAAGAGAACACGCAGATTTGAAAGTAGTATTAATATTTTAGTAATTTAAAACCTTTGCCCTGATCCAAATGAATTAGGAACATTCGCAATCAACAAAGAAAAAAAATGAAAAGGATTTAGGCAATCTCCAACTTTTTGACAGCTCATTCTAAATTGACCCCAAATTGTTGTTGGTTTTTTTAACACATATTTATCACTTTTAAACGTGTTAATTGTGTTAGAGCACTGCAGCTGGGATTAATTTAGGGAGTCTGAATTGCCTTCTCTACAGCTGGTGAACACTGAAGCAAAACTGTGAAATAAGTTTTGCTGAAAGAATTAGATAGTTTGCACTGTTAATTATTCTACTCTTTCCTTTGGAATTCTTTCTAAGCAGTCTAGTCCTAAATTATAGAAGGAATTATTTTTCCCTCATACTATAAACAGGATTATAACATTTGGTTGTTTATGATGCTCGTTTTATGTGTATAATTATAGTTTAATGTCCAAAACTTGCAAAAATTTTAGAAAAGATGATGGATTTCAAAAATAAAGTAACACAACAGAAAACAGTCTATTACTTAAACGTGACCCACCACACAAATACCTGGGTTAGAACATATTTAATACATATGTATGTATGTATGTATGTATGTATGTACATACTTATTTAAGACTCTTTTTCATGTCTCTTTATCTTCCTGCATAAGAAAGACTATTCTGGAAGTCATTAGTTTTAAAGTCTCAATGCTCTTCACTCTGTCCCTACATGTCTATGGATGTATAAAATGCATAAAATACCCACTTCATATATCTGAAATTTAAGACAAGATACGTATTTGTGTTCACACTTCTTTAAGTAGTAATATATGGTATGGATAGGGAAAAAGTAGAGGTCATAGGCGGTCTCTGATAGCATTTCCTCTTTTTTAAAGACTGTATTTACTTATTTTTAGAGAGAGAGGAAGCAGGGAGAAAGAGAGGGAGAGAAACACCGACTCATATCAATTGGTTGTCTCTTGCATATACCCAACCAACCCCGGCATGTGCCCTTAATCCAGGGTGCAGCCAAGAGGGGGACCGCAAAAAGGAATTTGGAATGGGGCCTAGAACTCAAGGTGTCTAGGAAACATTGGAGAGACATATAAGATGTCCTCACCCCTTCCCCAACAGGTGTGAGTTGGGGGAAGGGACACACGGAGCAGGGCATGCAGGGCTGTTTTGTACAGCCACAGCCTTGCAGCTAATCCATGGCATGGTCATTTAACATCTATAGCCTTTGGCGGGTCACTCGGATATATTAAATAGCTGTGGCCATGCTTGGAGCCAGGGGGATGGAAGTCACTTTCCCCCAAGATGCAAGTAGGGAGCAGGTCCCCCGAGTTACAGCACCTGCATGGGAGCTGGAAGAAGATTGGCTCCAGGATACTAGTCCACTAGGCTTTGCCAGAGTGCAGACCCCCACAACTCTGGTGGAGGACAGAAGAGACTTTGCCTGGAAAAATGGGTACAAAGAACTCTTGCTAGTAGACCGTGAGAAGGTGCCACATGGCTTTGGATTAATTAGAGGTCCTGCCTGGACAGCAACATGGCTGATGGTACCAGCGGCCTGGAAATATGGACGTGTGCTCTTTTCCTGAGTCACAGTACCCTGAATTAGGGCAGGGGGAGACAGGAGCTCTGTGTGCATCTGTGGGTATCTTAAAGGACTTTGATATTTTAATGAAGATGTTAGGTCACTACTTTAAGTCTGTATAGCCTTAAGTAAACATTTCCTTTCCTTTTCACAAATCTCTGGCATTGAGAGATATCTTTCCAATTGGCAGTGGACAATCGAGCCCAGTAGGTAGTCTGGACATATTAGTATACCATCCTCTGGATTTCAGGCCCCTGTGTCTGTATGTGACTGTTCAGTAACACCCTGACCAGGAATTGAACCAGTGACCTTTCAGTTTGCGGAACAACAACCAACCCACTGAGCCACACCAGTCAGTTGCATTTCCTCCTTAAGTTAGATGTGAATCTCACAAATACAATCCTGAAATTGAGTATTATTTATCCAGAGCAAATATAGAAATACTTTTATCAGATATGACTTTAATCTCTGATTAGTTTTGACCACATACAATAAAATTTAGTTATTTGAAATTGAAGAAATTAGCTAATTTACAAAATAGTTTAATGACATAGCATGTAAAATTGCCAATAGCTTTAGCATAGATTCTTAATAACTTCCTACTATTACATATATATATATTTAATATTTACTAAGAGAAATTTTAAACATACATCCAAGCAGAGACACTAACCACCTATCTTCACCTATCCATCACCTATCTTCAAAATTTACCAGTTCATAAATCATTTTTAAACTATAATTCTTTCCATTTCTACTTTTTTCTTATGGTTTTTTATTGTTGTTGAAGATAACAGGTACTTCACCATGCGGTTATCTACAATCTGGATTTGGCTGGTGGCAGAAATATGGTCTTAAGCTATTTCTTCAACTCACAAATTTCCTATAAATTGGAAGCTATATCTGGACACTTGAGCTGAATCTATGTTTTTGTTGGTTAGTTTGTTTTATGATTGAATCCCTGTGGCTAATTTAGTTTATTTGTTATTATCCCACCTATCATGTTTCTTCATTTGCTTGAGTGGTTTATTTCGGAAGTTTTTTCAAAATTGTAGATTCAAATGATCCACAAATTAAGAGGAGGTGTATAGCCTTTCATCAGAAATGTCTGACCCTTTCTCACTGAAATTTCTATTTAGGACTCAGTCTTGCCTACAGTATGATCTCAGTGGCTGGCTGGTTGATTAGCAGGTTTCTCCATGACCATTTGCAATAACTCAGTGATTCAACAAGTAAATAATGAGATTGACCTATGCCAACTGTTGCTTTAAGTTGTGGGGTTTTTAAATGTGCAATGAAAGTTTAAGGAGCTTATTTATATTCCAGGACTATTCATTAACTATCTTGAAATATGTCATTACTTACCAGGGGACAAAAAGATTACAATGTGGCCTTGCCTAGGTGAGAGGCAGTTACTAAGAAATAATTATGTGTGAACTTTAGAATCTAGATTTAGCAGTATTCAATTTGTGGTTTGTATTGTAAGTGTCTGGTCTTATTTGCACGTATTTCTTCAGACAAGTAGATTTGCCCACATTTCTAGGTAAGAACCAACCAGCTTTACAGTTTGCTGATCAACTCATTCATTATACTCATCTTTCTATTTTTATCAATAAGTTCAACTTTTTATTTGAATTTTTCCATTTTCATTATGATAAAGTACATATAACATATAATTACAAATCTAATAATTTTCTTTAATTTTCATTTCTTTTATTTAAATTTGCCCCAGATTTATTGAGGTATAATGGACAAGTAACTATGTAATGCATTTAACATATACAACATGAATATTCGATATATGTACACATTGTGAAATAATTTCCACCATCAAGCTAATTAACGTATCAATCACCTCAGTTAGCTTTCATTTACTTTTATTGAGAATTCTTAAGATTTACTGTCTTAGTAAATCTTAATTTTACAATATAATATTGTCAACTGTAGTTACCATGCTGTACATTGTATTTCCAGGACTGAATCACCTACATAATTGAAATTGTGTACCCTCTGACCTGCCTCTCCCCATTTATTCCACCTCACAGCCCTGGCAACCATGACTCTACTCTCTGCATTTGAATTTGACTTTTAGATTCCACATAATATGGTATCAATGTAGTATTTATCTTTCTGCGTCTTATTTATTTTACTTAGCATAATGTCCTCTGGATTCATCTATCTTGTCACAAATGTAAGGGTTTCCTTCTTTTTTTAGGCTGAATAATCTTCTGTTGCATACATATATATATATATATATGGAAGCAACTTAAATGTCCACAGATGGATGAATTGATGGCATTTATAATAGCATTTTAAAATAAATTATTCCATTAATGAACATTTAGGATCTTGGCTATTGTGAATAATGTTACAATAAACCTGGGAGTGTAGATAGTTCTTTGAGATTCTGTTTTCATTCCCTTCAGATATGTACTCGGAAGTGGGATTGGTGGATCACAAGTTGCCCTGTTTTTTTTCTTTTTCTTTTTAATTTAATCTTTATTATATTTTTTCCATTGCCATTTAGTTCCCTAAGGAACATCCCTACTACTTTCTATACTGACTATATTAGTTTATATTCCCACCAATAGTGTACTAGGTTTCTCTTTTCTCCATCCTGGCCAGCATTTGTTATCTCTTGTCGTTTTGATAATAGACATCCAGAAATGTGTGAGGAGATATCTCGCCATGCTTTTGATTTTCATTTCCCTGATGATTAGTAATATTGAGAATATTTTCATATACCTATTTACCACTGGTATATCTTCTTAGGAGAAATGTCTATTCAAGTCTTTGCTCATTTTTTAGTTAGATTGTTTTTGCTTCTTTGTTTTGGTATGGAGTTGCAGGATTTTCTTACCTATTTTGAATATTAACTTCTTACCAGATATGTGGTTTTCAATTTTTTCTCAAATCCCAAAGGGTGACTTCAATTTTGTTGATTTTTTCTTGTGTGTGTGTGCGGTGCTTAAGCTATTTAGTCTGATGTATTCCCACTTGTTTTCCTTTTGTTGTCTTTGATTTTGCTGTCAAATAAAAAATAATGATCGCCAAAGCCAATGTCAAGGAGCTCATCCACTACACTCTATTTTCTTTTAAGAATTTTATGGTTTCAGGTCTATGTTCAAGTCTTTAATTCATTTTGAGTTAATTTTTATATGTTGTGAGAGATGGGGGCCAACTCCATTCTTTTGCATGTAAATAGCAATTTTTCCCAGCACCGTTTATTGAAGAGATGATCCTTTTCCTATTGTGTATTCTTTGTGCCTATGTTGAAAATTAATTGACCGTATATACATGAATTTATTCTGACATCAGGAGGTGTAATAGATATGTCCAGCTTTGCTCTTCTTGCTCAAGTTTGCTTTAGCTATTTGGGATTTTTATGAACATTAAGATTTCTTTCTATTTCTGTGAAAAAGGCCAATGCAATAAAGATTGCAATTAAGTGTGTACATCACTTTGGGTAGTATGGACATTTCAACATTATAATTCTTCCAACCCATGAATAAAGAATGTCTTTCTATTTGTTTCCTCTTCAATTTCTTTCATCAGGGTCATATACAGATTCCTGTGTACAGACCTCTTTGGTTAAATGTATTTCCTAAATATTTTAGTATATTTTACGCTATTTGAAGTCAGAGTGCTTTAATAATTACTCTTCCTGAAAGTTGGCTGTTAGTGTATAGAAACACAACTGACTTTTACAGATTGATTATGTATCTTGCAACTTGACTGAATTTGTTTACTAGGTTTAACATTCTTTTAGTGGAGTCGCTGGGGTTTTTTATGTGTAAAATCATATCATTTGCAAACAGCAGTTATAATTCTTCCTTTACAATTAGGTTACTTTTTCTAGCCTAGTTGCTCTGAGTGTAACTTTCAGCTTTTCACCATTGAGGATGATGTGAACTGTGGCTTTGTCATACATGGCCTCTCGTACATTAAGGTATCTTCCATTTATACCTTACCTATTGAGTTGTTATCATGAAAGACGGTTGAATTTTGCCAAATGTTTTTTATGTATTGTGTAAGATTATCATATTTTTCCTGCATTTTGTTAATGTGTTTTATCACATTCATTGATTCATAAATATTAACAATCCTTGCATCCCTGGAATAAATCCCACTTGGGCATACTGTATGATTCTTTTATTGTGCTGTTCAGTTTGGTTTGCTAATATTTTGTTGAGGATTTTTAAATCTATATTTGTCAGGGATATTGGCTTGTAATTTTCTTTACTTGTAGTGTTTATGTTAGGGTTTGGTGTCAAAGTAATGTTGGCCTTTAATTTTGGGGGTGATCTGTAGGAAAAAATACATGAATTAAAAATACATTTTACCTCTGAGACTTGAATTTTCATCCTTTTAATGGTGACTTTTGATAAACAAGTTTTCAATTTTAATGGAGTCCAATTTACCCTTTTTTCCATTATGGTTGGCATGGTTTGCACCCTATTTAAGAAATCTTTCCTACTCAAAATCATGTTTAATTTTACAGCTTTATTTATTTATTTGATTGCTATCTTTAGGTCTTTTAATCTGAGCAAATTAGAAGTGCCTCTAGTATTCCTCCTTCGCCACCGGAGCTCTCAACAAATGGGTGCCTGGAATAGAGCCCGTGCATAAATACCTCAGTTATCTCCATCCAGGATGAGATAACCCTGAACTCTGTGTTATATACTGTATTTCAGAGTTTTCCCAATGGGGTAGTTCTGCTTACTAAAAGTAGTAACTGACTTGACAAGCCACATATTGTTATATGCCTTCAATCTTCTTTTCTTACACACTCATTCCCCACCAAACTTACTTCACCACCCGATTATATTATTTGTAATAGGATCCTTGCTTTATGGTCTACCTGTGGAGGAAACTAAATAAGACAGGTATGCCAGAAGAGGAGGAAGATCCTCAGGACAGGATACTGGACACTGATTACTTGTTGACCAGAAAATAACAACTGCTGACAGCATGTGAAAACTCTGGCATGCTAAGCCATACCCCCACGGTGAAAGACAACATATTACACCTTTTAGTCCCTGCCTCTAAGGAAGAGAGACAACTTTTGGTAGCCTTATTTAAGTTGTGGAGACAGCATATAACCCATTTGAAAATTCTAATTCTACAAATTAATTAAATAATTCTAAAGGCCATTTTGATTGGTGCTCAGAATAAGAGAATGATCTGTATTAGATTCAAACTGCAGTACAAATAAGTCTGCCCCTGTCCCATATAGCCTATTATTTCTCACGATGCTTGTAGTACTGATATTAGGCTAAATAACTCTGTGGAGTCCTCTACAAGTCCCAATAAGGGACTTCTAGGGCTCCATAGTCAGTCCACACTTTCTATAGCAGAGAATTAATTGTTCAGTGGCAGCTCCTGGTACATTATTGTGCCCTAGTAGACCTTACATGCCTGCTTATCAGACATCAAGGGGCTATCTCACCAGAGTACCCTAGCATATATAATTTATTATCAGATCCATCAAACTATATGCTCAATATGCACAGTGACAAGTCATCGAATGATTGAAATGGTGCATCCAGAAGAGAGCTTGAACATGTTTAGAGGGAACAGATGAGTTACATGAATACATACAGGGCTTAGATTCCTTTGTAACCTGTGACTGTTACACCAAATTCTCTCCCTCAACTCTTACTGTGCCTTGAATGGGGAGTGGTGTTTGCATATGACTAAGTGATGAATAAGGGCAAGTTCTAGGCCTGGTTTAACCAGGATATGGAGGAAAACCCACATACAATATAAACAGTAGAAAAAGAACACAGCTATATAAAATATAGTAACATATCATAAAATATGTTATAATAATAACATATAAACACTGTGTAGGGTGAAAAAGAAAAGAACTAACATCAGTAAAGTTGGAAAACAGTGTTTTGACCACCTTTGTCTATGATGAAAGAAAAAACTACTTAATTTACTTAATATTATACTTTAGTTGATAAATTTGTTTTTCACTAAGGTATAAATAAGCAATTCTGAAATTACTTTATGTATACTGTAATACTGAGCACATAAGTAATATGCATAATAAGATGTGAGTTATCACTCTCAGAGAAAGGAGTTACAAGTAGAAAAAGGGGGAAAATCACAATGAATCCTGTGGTGTGGGGTTAGAATAAGAGTAAATGGTATGAATCCATGGTTTTATACACAAACACACACACAAATAGAGAGACATAGCAATCTCTCTTTCTGTGTGTGTAACAATAAATATATTAGAAGGCTTGTAATTAGAATTTTGATTACAAAACAAAGATATGGAAATAGAAACTGCAGCGATTCCTAAGGACAATGTAGTCATGAAAAAAGTTGGGTCCCAGGTCAAATTGGATGAAAGCCTGTATAAGATAAACCTACCTCTTCAGTTTCTATTCTCTAACATTAATAGTTCTTTTAGGTCCCAGGCACCTTTGCAGGAGAGGAGGGGAAATAAGTGAAATACACAGAATATTAGCAATAACTTGCTTTGCCTAAAACTATTTTAATCTCATAAACTTAGGCAAAGTAGGTCCACTGAGGACAGTTAACTTCATGATAGTGACTACAGTAAGAGTTTGTGATAAAGGTTACTTATTTCCCCTTTGCATCATTGTTTGGAAATTTATGATCTTTGGGTAGTTCAAGAGGAAAAGTGATTGCTTTGTAGGCAGTTTGGTGTCCTCTATATACCAACCTACGTTCTCTGGAATTCTTAGGTGATTATTTTGAAGTCACCTAAAGTACATCAGTACATCAGCACACTCTTCCAGGCTACATGAAATTGTCATTGACTCTGTCAGTTCATATAAGGAATGGGAAAATGGGTTTAAAAAATAGCATTGCAGAGCTAATTGTCTCTGGCAAAGTCTTTCTCTTTTTCTATTTGCTTTGCCTTTGCCTGGTCTATTCTTTCTATTTTATTCAGATAATGTTAATTTTTTTCATAGTCATTACAGACTATTATTAGCTCAGGGCCAAATAGATGTGGGTGTAAATCCAAGGTTACCCACTTATTTGATATTCTAAGTTATGTTGAAGGAATGAATTATTTCTGCTATAGTACTGATCAACATGAAAAGGGAGAAATGATATTATATTTTAATATAATCACTTTCAAATAAAAGTTAATAGCTACTTAAACTTACTTTATGTCAGATATTTTGACAATAATTTTAATACAAAATTTCCCAAATCCTCAAAACAACTATAAACTAAGTATTGAATTCACACCCATTTAGCAGAAGAAACTGGTTATTAGAAATGAAGTAACTTACTCAAGGTCACATTCAGTTTTGAAACTTCAATGGAGTGTGACTCTGATTGCTTAACACAGTCAATAATATATTTCCAAAGTTATTAATTTATTCAGGAATTCATTTATTTCTCCAGAAAGAATATTTTATGTCAGAACCTTGCTAAATGTTTTCTACAGACACATATTACTTGGTTTTGTAAGAGTATTAACCTCAGCAACAATAAAATTTGAAAAAATGCAAACATAACATAGACATACATATATACACATATACATGTATGTACATATATACACACATATATACATATATACACACATATACATGTATATGGTTTGTTGTGATCCCTCTATCATGATTCAAATGTCACAAAAATTTCTATTTAGAAATTAGGTCATTGTTAAAAAGGAAGTTAAGAACTGTCACTGTTACAAATGCAGAGAGACCTAGATAAAATTCTTCACAATATCTGTGATAGATTCTAATACTGTGTATCCTTTTGATCTCTAAAAAAGTTGTCATTTCACTTGTGCTTCTATATCTGAGAGAATATACCACTGTAATATATCCTCTATCATTGGCTATTGACTAGGCCTTGAGTTTTATACATTTACAATAAATGGAGATTTTACTTGCAGAAAGATATGCTCAGCAGATTGTTTTATTGAGGGATACTGAACCACAAAGAACATACAAAATAAGAAATGCCAGTGAAGATTTTGAGTAAAGTTCAATGAACAAATGAAGACTTTGAATAGAGAAAATGAAGGTTTATCTTGAATAAAGAATATTTAAAGTGGATTTTTAACTTTTATTATATGCAGTTAATTAAAGAAAATAATGAATTATGATGAAAGAAATAAAAGCCATAGAGTATAGAATAAAAGAAATAGATGGTAGAACTAAACAGATTGGGTAGATAAAGGAAAAAGTGACAGTAAGAAGCACATGTTTAAATATACATTCAAAAATATACGTTTAAAAATAGTGATAGGTATGAGGAGAAGAATAAAAAATTAAGAAAATAAAAAGCTGTTAGAGTGTTCAATAAAGTTTATGGTATTAGTGAATTATTCATAAAATTCCATTGAAGTTTCCAAATATAATTACTTCATATCACTTCCCTTTATCAAACAAAATATTTCAGTAGGAATTAGACAGTTTTTCAAATATTTTATCTAAAAATATTTATACATGTCATCTAAATGTCTCACACAAGGCATATACTATTTTATATATAGAAGACTATACTACAATGATAAATTGAATGATTACAGAGTTGAGTAGGCCCTAATGCTTGTTGCCATAGAAGCAATACAAACTTTATATAAAGTTTTATGTTAAAGCCTCTAGCAAGTGACTCAGCATAGATGAGTCAAATCTCATTTCCCGTTGCCTCCTGAGGGAGTAGTGACACTCCCACTGATCACCTACAGGCTCTGAATGGTATGTGGGACTAAGGTGGGAGCACAGTTTACCTAGAACTTGATATGGCTCCTTGGGAAAAAAACAAAACCAAAAAAACTGTGTTTTTTGGGCTCGCGTCTTCTGTATCATCGCTTACCTTGTGCTTGTCATTCCCTATCCTCAACCTGGTGGGCTATTGGGGCACAAAACATGTAGAACAATGTTCAAATTCTTATGATGCAGAAAAATAGAAAACATTTTACCCTCCCCCCACAAGGCATCTGAAGAGGCCTCTATGCTCCCCAACAAATGCAAAACTTCAAGCCAAGGTGCCAGCACTAAATGCTACAGTGCATACTGCTGGGCTGAGTTCATTGCTGAGATTCACAGGCCCAGCAGTGTTCTCTAGAACCAGAGCCACCCCCACTCTCCTGGATGGGGTGACAGCTCCAAATCCTCCAGGTCAACTGCGAGGCCCTGACACAGGGGGCAGATGGCTATGGACAGGCCCCTGATGGACCACCGGGAATTTATCGGGAAAACACCCAAAGGGTAAAACCAGTTATGGGCAGACAGGAGACTAAAACAGAGAGTAGAAATTTTATCCACCTAGAAATACAATTTTTTTAATTGAAAAAAATAATGAAAATGGGACTGATACTTGGGACAAGGGGAGGCTACCTGTGCTGTCCCAGGCAAGGCTGCTATAGCTGTCTAAATACAAATCACAGTCCCTGTGAGGTGGACTGAGAGGCCTTGGAAGGAGAGACTGCGGCCTGCAAGGCAAGTCGCCTCCCCCTTTCCTACTTCCCATCACCACCTTTTCCTGTAGCCGCCTAGGAGGTCTGTACTGTAAGGGGTCAAGACAAAAATAGAGTGAAAACCTGGCTTCAGGTTGTTAAAGCAGAAACAAATCAGGAACAAAACAGGATTAAAAAAAATTTTAATCTAGATATAGGGGAGGAGATAAAATGTATGTATACAAATTACATATATGCAATATAATATATAACATTACAGATTATACATATCATATATGGTTACATATATATATATATCAAAGCAAAAGTTTATAATTTGATCCAATTGTAATTTAAAATTATATAACAAGATTAAAAATGATTCTGATTATCTTTTATATCTCTACAACAAAGGTTCTAATTTAACTTTAACATCTTCATAAAATGCAGCAATTGATAAAGCTTCATGGACCTAATATCGGAGCCCAAATTATAGTTATGCCTGGTTATCCCATTAAATTTCATAACAGCTCTACCTATAATCTTAGGAAAGTAAATTTAAAACAGACACGGAATTAGGGATGGGTCACTTTTAAGTATGCACCTTCCTAAATTTCCCATAATCATAGTACCCATTGCCCTAAAATATATCATAGTTGGCATCAACATTCAAACGCGATGAGTAGTAAATTCAAGTAATTTAAGTCTCTCACATTCCCAAACGGGCTTGTTAAAATGGGGCCTTATGGACCTCCAGTTAAAACAGTTGATATGTCCTAATTTAAGTTAAAACAAGGAACAAGGCCTTCAAGCATTGAAACTTATTATTTAAGACCTAATTAATAAGAAGGTGATTATCCCCACTATTTACCCATTTGACAACACAAATTTGCCTCTTCTTAAACACGGGGAAAATTCATGCCTCTCACAATGGGTTACTACAGCCTTAAGGATGCGGTTCTATCCGTTATGTCCTGTAGACCTAATACCCAATATTATTAAAGTTACTATTCCATCCAAATGGCAACTGGTCTGTTTCACTATTACCGATTTGGCTAATATATTTATTTCAGTGACTATTTCAACAACCTGTGACTTGTAGTTTGGCTTTACCTGCAAAAGGACACAGCATCTCTTTTCTAGGCTACCTATGGGCTATCTCACCAGCTTTGTCATTCATTACCCACAATCTTTGGAGACAAGATTATTAACTGCACCCACCTTTCTTTGGGGCACAAGTATGCCAATAAGTCAATGGCATCCTTCTCCAAGGTATTCAACACAGTCATTAAGGACATATAAGTCCAATAAGGCGTAGTCCCTGTTTTGGGTTCTGTTGGCAACATATTCCTTTTTATAATTTTTTCTTCATCTCACTGATGTTGTTACTTACAAAACTCTCCCTTAAAAGAGGAACCCTCCAAAAAAGACTATAGAATTTATAAAAATTAATATCAATAGACATTCCCGTTAATGTCCTTAGAATGTTCTTTACTGCAGAGGTTTTGACAACTTGGCCCATTGGCAAATGGGCTTTGGAGTCTATGGATGACTATAAGTTGTCCAAGGGTTTCTGATGCAAGATGCCACCTCTATAGCACTATACCATCCACCATTAAAAGAAAACTTGCTGGCATACCAGGCTCTCTCAGAAATAGTGGCTCTCCAAGACCCCGAACCTGTGACATTCCATATCCGGCCGCCCATTAC